>BQKZ01000918.1:62102-79723 GCA_036244855.1 Temnopleurus reevesii
GGGGAGGGGGGAGGAGGAGGAGGAGGAAGTGAAAGTAAGAGATGAAGAAGGTAGGAGGGGAAGAAGCAAGGAATGAGTGAAGAAAAAGTAGGATTAGGAGGAGGAAGAGGATACAAGATATCTTCATGAAAAAGCAAGTACAAGAAATACTTTGTTTATTTTGCCAGGTTTGTTCTATACAGTCAAACCTGTCTACAGATGCCACACCAAGGGAAACAGCAAAAGTGGCCACTGTAGACAGGTGGCCTCTATAGACAGGTTCTATAATGTGCATTTTCACCTGGAGGGAATCAATTTAAGTGGTCACTATAGACAGGTTTGACTGTACACTGTTTTCAGTCACTGTGTCCACATCTACTGTAGATGTGCCTATATTGAAAATTCAAACAGTGATTGTATCTAACTTTAAAGGAGCCTTGAAGTGTTTTATTTGTTTCTTTTAAATGGTCTTACATTGTTTTCATCTAAAAATCTTCAACCGCCAGATCTAAATATTTTTTAGCAGTTTGTTCTGTGCAGGCGTTAGAGGCAATGGCTCACATTATCAAGAATTGAAAATAAAATTTAGCTGATTCAGCAGGTATACCGCTCATTATTCAAAACATTTGGCCAAAACGGGTATCACCTTAAATTGATAAGCTCATGGTCCAGCACATTTTAAGATACAAGTGATTTAGCTACGCCTACTACATTGTGACCGCTCCGCCTACCCAAGGCCACATGTTCTTCGAGTGCTCATCTATTTCCATTCCTTGTGGATAGTAAATGGTTATTTTATTCTATCACACTTTCAAATATATTTAATTTCACAGATAGTAAAAGGGCTATTATGTACAATATTATGTACACAATGTCTTTGAATTGCGAGGAAGGTGATGATATCTTGTGTTTTTTCAGTTAAACTGAATCTAGTTCAGCCCAACTGAATCTACTTCAGCCATTGTGAAACTAGGAAACGTGGATCAATTTTGACACTACTGGGAGTGATAGTTTGTCTTAGAAAATTATTTTTTTAGTGTAAACTTGATAAGAGCTCTATAGGTTGACATGGAAACCCAGATTCACTGCAACATTGTAGCAAAAGGGCAAGTTATGTGGGTGAAAAATCTGGAACAAAATCACGAACACATCCCTTTTTGTTTCACTCCGCCTTGCGGGCTCCCTCTCTCTCACTGACATTTAACTGATCGCATCCGAGAAGCCAAAATGGCAATCAAATTACGGGAAAAGAATGAAAATGAAAGGAAGGAGAAATCCCAGGGGACTCATTCGGGCCACCTTAAAGGGAGACAGACGAGAGAGGAAAGATCGATTTTTGCCTGATTAGATGAATACGATGGATCGGTATACTGACCAGTGGGATAAGATACATTTTAGAAATTAGCACAAGTGTTCAATTGGGAGTTTTATGTCAATATTATTAGCCTATATCTGTTGATGTTTTGAAATTTGTAATTGATTTATTGTAAATATTTTCACAGAGTCAAATGGCCAATTGCTAATTTAATCTGCAAATGAATAATAATTAGTCATTTCTATCTAGATTGCAGTTACTTTATACCATATACTCTACTGTGCTTGATGATTATTACTCTGGCTATAATTTTTTTTCTGACCAACCGACACATTTTTGAAAAAAAATTACAGTGAGGGGCAAGCAAACATATATTTTGTTGGCCTTATCATCCATCATGTGCACATCAAAATTGAGCTCAAAGATGGCAAGCCTGAAAGCCGATTCACTTCCAGTTGACATCTCTAAGAAAAACAACCTCAGTTTCTTCCTTTCCTACATAGATGCACGCTGATTTGGTATGCCCTAATGCTCTCCAACGAGAATCTAGCGAAATAATCAACAAGTAAAAAAAGATTATTGATTGTGGGCCGTTTTTAGGGTTTTGCAGCGCAGAAAAACAAACACGGTTTATTTTTAGATCCTCCTGGGATTTCGTACTCTTTTTCGATTTGGTAATGTCTTATGATTGGTTTTATGGGGAGAGAAAAGGGTGTGGCATTTCTGTGAAAGGTTAAATTTATTTAGACTTGCGCTTTCAATTCTTTAGAAGTTTAAAAGGCTGAGCCTTGCATTTGATGACCTTTAAGATTTATCTCTACATTGCTCTCTCCTTTGTAATCAACTTATATTCTTTGACTGGCAAATTAATTGAATCGAAAGCCAAATCAATGTTTTCTTTCTCTCTCTCTCTCCTAATGTGATTTTTTTAAAGTAAAAGCTTTATTCAAATCATCAAAGTGATAGAAATAAATTATTCACAATTCATTTGCACTTTGACATTTCCAAATATAAATTTTTCTTTTCATTTTTGTCCATTTTCATACCATATATTATATTTCCTTATGTGATAGGTAGATGTATGTTTACCTCTAGAAGCAAATGAATGATAAACGGCCGTCACCTAACGTTCATTGATTAAGTGTTTGACAAAAAAGACTATTTTCAAGATGGATCAGATTGTATACCCAGTATACATTTGTTGTTTATTATTTTGGAGGTTTAATAAATAAAAGGTATAGATTCGTAATGACCGGGATGCAGAAAGTGATGTTAAACGAGCTGATGTATTCACAAGTTGCTTTACATGCCTGAATATATCTGTGTAGGATATCAGGAGTACATTTTTGCTCGTATTGTGTGTATTTTAAGTGGAACACGTCAATCAGCCATTATTCCTACGGTGTGCTAAGTGCTTTTGCACGGGGGAGCGTTGGCCTGAAATGGGCGGTGCGATCGGTGGTATTGTCTGCGGTGTGTGAGTTCGCGTTCATTTTGTATGTGAAGCATGTTGTGTAAGGGAGAACGACTGTAGCATGAATTTTTATTTTGTGATAATAAGCCATTTCTAGGTCGATTTCATTCAAACAAACTATGAACATGCTCTAATTTACTATTGAAAAATTGTATTATGTTAATAATTTTACTGCAGCTCGCAATCTAGTTAAATATCTGAAGTGCCCTCCTCCCAAAACTGGTCTCGCTTTAAGCACAATTATTGTGATGGATATGATTCATGAAGTCAAATTTTTGTGAATCTTACAGCTTTGTTACCCTAATATTAGGCCCCAGCTAAGCATCGGCATACAGCAATACGTCTCACCCCGCTCATCGCTTTCATAACGACAGTGCTTCTGTGCAAAGAGATACTTGGAGTAGAAAAAAAAATTATTCTTTTGCTGAACCTATCTCCATACGCTTCACTTAAAACCACCTGTTCCAACCAGGCATCTCCCTCCCTCTCTCTCCTCCTTATTCTTCATCTCTCTTCCTCATCTGCGCTCTCTCCTTCGCTCTTCTCGCTCTCTCCTCCTTATCCTCCCTCTTTCTTCTAAATCCCCTCACTCTTCTTCATCCACTCCCTCTCCTTCGCGTCCCTCGCTCTCGCTCTGTTAGGAAGTAAACAGTATTAATTGGGAGTAGAAAAAAAATTATCTTTTGCTGCATCTATCTTTATACGCTTCATTAAAAACTACCTGTTCTATCCAAGCATCTCCCTCCCTCTCTCTCTCCTCCTTATCCTTCATCTCTCATCCTCATCTCTGCTCTCTCCTTCGCTCTTCTCGCTCTCTCCTTCTTATCCTCGCTCTCTCTTCCTCTCACTCTTCCCCTCTTCCCCTGTCTCTTCCCCTCACTCTTCTTCATCCCCATCCTCTCCTTTGCTTCCCTCGCTCTCGCTCTGTTAGGAAGTAAACAGTATTGGGAGTAGAAAAAGAACTATTATTCTTTTGCTCGACCTATCTTCATACACTTCAATCAAAACCGCCAGTTCCAAGCATCTCCCTCCCCTTCTCTCTCCTCATTATCCTCACTCTCTCTTCCCTATCCTCTCCTTTTCTTTCTTATCCTCACTCTCTCTTCCTAATCCTCTCTCTTCGTCATCAACCACTCGCTCTCCTCCTTATCCTCACTCCCTCCTCCTTATCCTCCCTCTCTCCTCCTTATCCTCCCTCTCTCCCCCTTATCCTCTCTCCCACTTATCCTCGCCCTCCCTCCTTCACTCTCTCTCCTTATCTTCCCTCTCTCCTCATCATCTCTCTCTCTTTCCTTATCCTCCCTCTCTCCTCCTTATCCTCTCTCTCCTTATCCTCCCTCTCGCCTTATCCTCCCTCTCTCCTTATCCTCCCTCTCTCTTCCTAGTCCTCCCTCTCTCTTCTTCATCCACTCTCTCCTCATCCTCCCTCTCTCTTCTTCATCCATTATCTCTCTTTCCATCGCTTCCCTCGCTCTCGCTCCGTTCGGTAGTAAACTATATATAAAGAGATAATTGGAGTAGAAAAAACCACCTGTTCCATCTGAAGCATCTCTCTCCCTCTCTCTCTTCCTTATCCTCCCTCTTTCTACCTAATCCTCCCTCTCTCTTCTTCATCCACTCTCTCCCCTCCGCTTCCCTCGCTCTTGCTCCGTCGGGTAGTAAACACGTCCATTCAGCCATCGAGCGCTGCCAGGCCAGCGTGCATACCTATATAGTTTAGTCAGCTAAAGCACGGTGCGTGGTTTCCTTAACGAGTTTGGAATGCCATTATTATTACCACCGCCATCGCACACACAGTGCATCTAAACTCACGCCGCTATCGGGGAGAAAAAGCTCACTTGTTGGAATATTTGTGCGCCGTTGTCGTCGTTTACACCAACGTGCCTCCATGAGGGGATGCTGGATGGGTGTGTTGGTGGGATGATGGGGGGTTCCGTCGCCAACGACCGGTTGCCGGGATGCATGTTTTCGTAAATGTTTCCTCGGCACTGCTGTGTCCCAGACGCAAGGTATTGTGCATGGAAAATTGATTTTATTGGTGCATCGTCAGAAAATATCTTTCTAAAATAATCAAGCTACATGCTTTTACAAGTACTTTATTTTGAGTCAGTTTTCATGTTTTTGTAACTGTTTCCTCGGCACTGCTGTGTCTTAGAAGCAAGGTATTTTGAACTTGTCAATACTTTAAATAATTTAGTATGGAAAGTTGCTTTTATATATGGTGCATTGTCAGAAAGTATTTTTCCAGTAGTTTATCTAGAGTCAGTTTTCATGTTTTTGTAACTGTTTCTTAGGCACTGCTGTGTCCCAGACGCTAGGTATTGTGAGATTGTCATTGCTTTAATTCAGCACTGAAAGTTGATTTTTTTTTTTGTACGGTGAGTTGTCAGAAAATATCTTTCTAAAATAATTAAGCTACATGCTTTTACAAGTAGTTTCTTAAGAGTCAGTTTTCATGTTGTTGTAACTGTTTCCTAGGCACTGCTGTGTCCCAGATGCAAGGTATTGTGAAATTGTTGATGCTTCTATTCAGCACTGGAAGTTGTTTGTTATATGGTGCATTGTCAGAATTTTTTTTCTAAAATAATCATGCTACATGCTTTTACAAGTAGTTTGTTTCGAGTAAATTTTCATGTTTTTGTCAATGTTTTAATTCAGCACGGAAATTTGGTTTTTTTTATATGGTGCATCATCAGAAAATGTCATTCCAAAAGAATGAAGCACTGTGAGCAGAAGGGGCAAAGGAATTAGACAAAGAAATTAACTTCATTCAAGCTTTCACAACAGCTTCATGAACACAAGAAATAGCTACCCTCCTCATTCACTGAACAAGTGTGACACCTGTTTGACATTTATCCACATCATGAGAGGGAATGTAATATCTTTTGTGTGCATCAAGCTATTGTGAATGCTTCAATGAAAATTGTTTGCTTTGTCCTAATCATTTTCCCTTCTGCTCATAGTGAAGCTATAATGCTCAGCTTTTACCCGGTACATGTGTATTTAAAGTTAGTTGTCATGTTTTTTTAATAGTATCCAAGGCATTGATGTGTTCAATATCAAGATAGTTTTTTAATGCAATATCAGGACAATATGGCAGTGTCATGTCCATTACACTAAGAGTGGTGTATTTCTTTACATTAATTGAATGAAATTCCTTTAAAAATTACATGGCATGCAGGTCCTATTTGCTACATACATATTAGATTTTGAAGGATTTGATGAATGTCTGTTAGGAAATACTCCAATATTACACTTGTATGGAATGGAATGGTCTACCGATAGTACATTTGGCGTGGGAAGTTTTTTTTTCCATTAACCTTTTCAAAATCATCAAAATATATGCTCTTATGTTTAGTGCAAGAACGATTTTTTTTTCTTGGTACATTTTTACTTCATAGATTATTCAGAAAATACAATTTCAGAAGATTGAATTATGCAGCTATTATTTGAAGTATCAATAGAAAGTTTGTTTTCATGATGCATGATGAAAAAATACCATTTCAAAAGAATCAAAGTGGAATACTTTTTATGTATGGGCATAAAAGTTATTTTCATAGTTCATTGTACAATAATCAGAGACTGTCTTTTCAAAAGAATAAAAAAATTAACTTCTCTTTCTGCATATATAGCAGTAGAATTTGCTTTTTCATAGCTTATTTATTCATGATAAAATGCCTTTTAAGTTAAAAAGAAGATGAAATAGTAAAACTTTTCTGACTAGTGCATACTGTAAATTATTAATGCAAATGGTACTCCTCTGGTGTCTGTTCATTGATTATTAAAAAGTTGAATGAGTTTCAAATTTGTATTTTAAGTATTGTTTTGTGTTTCCTCTGTGCATGCTTTATTTCCTAAGTGGTTTTCTTTTAATCCATGAGTGACACCAAAATTTAATTCCGCATTTTATAGGTTCTTTGCAAAGGTTATATGTTTCCTCTTTTTGTTATTTGTTGATTTCAGCTTTGTATTTTAAAAACAATTTAAGTCAGATGAAGATATCTTTGAGAACACATGCAGGCCTATGCTGAATAAGAAAACTATATTTTAACAAGTAGAAAACTAAGATGAAAAAAGCCTTGTTTCTCTTACTTGACAATCTAAAATGATAATTAAAAAAAAATTGCTCAACAAGAAATCTGATTTATCTCAATTTTAACATATGCATCAGAATATTTGCTTCAACACTTCATGTAAACCAAGGCAAAAGTAATTAGTTCATCCATGGCGTTAATTTCTTTGAGCAAGAAATTCATCCTCATTGTGCTGCACTCGACCCAGGTGAGGTGAATGGGTACCTGGCAGGAATTTTTTCCTTGAAATGCAGCTCGCTACCTACAGCTGTACTGCTAAAGCCAGTGTAATTATGCTACATTGTAGAGCGCATAGGGACGACTGATAAAGTCAGTGTTAGGCGCTTTATAAGAACGTATAATTTATCATTATTATGTGTATAACGGAATCTTAGAGAATGGAGCCATTACAATTTTTAGCAAAATCCCATTTCAAAAGAAAAGATAATACTAGCACATATGGAAGACACAGGTGGCAAATCATTTACTGTAGAACAAATCAACACCGAATTACATGTTAATCTATTGCTTTCGTCCATTATTCATTACTTATAACAACATGACTAGCTTTCCATGGCATTGAATCTGGCTTTCCAAGAGATATTAATTTCTATCCATATTGCCAAAACAGATGGGGAATGATTACTTCAACCCATACATCTTTTAATGACCCATGCCGAATTTTCCTCTCTCCTTTTCCCCCAATATAGCAAATCATATTTGATACATTGGCCAGCTATGATCATATTTGATACATTGGCCAGCTATGCTAGCCATATTGATTTTTATTCCATCAATCAACTACGTATGTTGCATGCATGCATGCTCAAGTCAATTACATGTAGATTTCATTCCTGGGGACTTGGGTGAATTCCTACCATTGAATGTACATTACATGCTCTCCCCCTTGTAAGAGATACAGACTGTAAAAACCAATATTTTAACTATATTTGAATACATTTGAGTGAATTTAGTGAATCTCAGACCTTCTCACACACTAGCGATTTGCTATTTTCATGTTTTATAAGACTATTCTAATCGATTCTANTATGATCTTGAAATGTGTATAGAAACTATATGTCATGGTATATATCCCCAAAATTCACATTTCTTTAATCTTTACCAAAACTATACATGGGCTTTAATCTGTGAGTGACACCAAAAATTAATTCCGCATTTTATAGGTTCTTTGCAAAGGTTATATGTTTCCTCTTTTTGTTATTTGTTGATTTCAGCTTTGTATTTTAAAAACAATTTAAGTCAGATGAAGATATCTTTGAGAACACATGCAGGCCTATGCTGAATAAGAAAACTATATTTTAACAAGTAGAAAACTAAGATGAAAAAAGCCTTGTTTCTCTTACTTGACAATCTAAAATGATAATTAAAAAAAAATTGCTCAACAAGAAATCTGATTTATCTCAATTTTAACATATGCATCAGAATATTTGCTTCAACACTTCATGTAAACCAAGGCAAAAGTAATTAGTTCATCCATGGCGTTAATTTCTTTGAGCAAGAAATTCATCCTCATTGTGCTGCACTCGACCCAGGTGAGGTGAATGGGTACCTGGCAGGAATTTTTTCCTTGAAATGCAGCTCGCTACCTACAGCTGTACTGCTAAAGCCAGTGTAATTATGCTACATTGTAGAGCGCATAGGGACGACTGATAAAGTCAGTGTTAGGCGCTTTATAAGAACGTATAATTTATCATTATTATGTGTATAACGGAATCTTAGAGAATGGAGCCATTACAATTTTTAGCAAAATCCCATTTCAAAAGAAAAGATAATACTAGCACATATGGAAGACACAGGTGGCAAATCATTTACTGTAGAACAAATCAACACCGAATTACATGTTAATCTATTGCTTTCGTCCATTATTCATTACTTATAACAACATGACTAGCTTTCCATGGCATTGAATCTGGCTTTCCAAGAGATATTAATTTCTATCCATATTGCCAAAACAGATGGGGAATGATTACTTCAACCCATACATCTTTTAATGACCCATGCCGAATTTTCCTCTCTCCTTTTCCCCCAATATAGCAAATCATATTTGATACATTGGCCAGCTATGATCATATTTGATACATTGGCCAGCTATGCTAGCCATATTGATTTTTATTCCATCAATCAACTACGTATGTTGCATGCATGCATGCTCAAGTCAATTACATGTAGATTTCATTCCTGGGGACTTGGGTGAATTCCTACCATTGAATGTACATTACATGCTCTCCCCCTTGTAAGAGATACAGACTGTAAAAACCAATATTTTATCTATATTTGAATACATTTGAGTGAATTTAGTGAATCTCAGACCTTCTCACACACTAGCGATTTGCTATTTTCATGTTTTATAAGACTATTCTAATCGATTCTATGGGCATTCTCATGAGTGGAAATTTTAGAGAATTAATAGTCACGAAAAAGCCTGGTAAAAATAAATTAAGGAAGAACCCCAAATTGTAGGCCGCTATGTGTTCAATACACCAAATCACCTGAAAAGAGATTTATAATTTTGTTGAATTTCAAGGAATTCTATTCAACTTTAATATGTTAAGATAACCTTTGTTTTCGTAATGAACATCACACTTTTGNGTTAAGATAACCTTTGTTTTCGTAATGAACATCACACTTTTGTTGGACTTGTTCTTGTCCAATTACAAGAACGATGGCCACATAGGGGTTTTGGGATGGGGGTGGGGGGCATTGAGGCAGAATAGCCTCGGTATATCTTTGAGTTTGCAGGTGTTACAATGTCTTCTTGATTGATTACATCGGAAGGAGAGAGATTTCTCCACCAGTGGAAGGAAATGGACTAGATATAGATAGATATATAGAATATAGATAGATAGATAGATAAATAGAAGGAAAGATGAATAGATAGATACATATATATAGACATAGTTAGATAGATAGAGAGTTATATAGATTGATATAAAATAGATAGATAGATAGATAGATAGATAGATAGATAGATAGGTAGATAGACAGAAAGGTAAATCGATATATAGATAGATAGGTAGATAGATAGATAGATAGATAGATAGATAGATAGATATAACGAAAGATGCATAGATATATAGATAGATACTTAAAGAAGGATGACCATAATTGGCTGGAGAACGGACATGGCCCTCTTTTATTTTTTTATTTTTTCGTTGTAGCCTCAGTATACCTGTGAGTTCTCTTATGCAGGTGTTGCAATGTCTTCTTGATTGATTACATCAGATAAAGAAAGCGTGGTTCTACGTTTGTTTCAAAAGGAAGGAAGTGTCATTTCATGAGAATCTGGATTTTTTATGTGTTTGGTGAAGGGCTTTTATTTTAGATGTAGACGCTCACGAAAAGAAAAGATTTTATTCAGTTCCATTCAATTCAATTACAATTATATTTTTCATCTCTATATGAATGATACTTACAAAACAATACAAAATGATACAATGCTATTTTTTAACAAATCAAGGAAATGTACAGAACAATTGAAAATAAAACACCATAAAACATAAATATTAGTTTGTCTTTTGGACATCTTGGCTATTTATGAAAGCACTACAATAATTAGTCTGCTTTATCTACAATAAATGAAATGGATAAAACAAAAACAAATACACGAAAATATGTGGGCACATGTTAAGATAGAAAGATATATAGATTTATGAGTACCATTTCACTCAAATGATTAAAGATATTCAATTAACAAACTTCACAGAACATCCTTTTTTTAAGTTTAAGGTGATATGCACACAATAGCTTCATTGCTTTGGGAATCTACTTTCCTATTCTTCCATCTATCGCACAAATTTTGAGTAAAACATGAAACCAACTTACATCGAATTGTAAATAACAGATTTAATGACACACATTTTACATTCACACAGGAAATAACCTAATTCCTTCTTCCAGTAAAGTTTAAAATGAGAATTTTCTGCATTTTGCAGCAGTGCCCTCTCCTAGAACTCGGATTCTGGATGATAGATTACACATAAATTATTCACATTTTGTATTTAATTTTGGTTATATGACCTTCACTTTTGAGTTAGAGATGCCATTGAAAGGCCAAGGACAAGTTTAGCGGTTATGAAACTTCCCAATTTCACCCTCAATTGTTAATTTTTAAACTATCAGGGTACTATAAAAGCTAATATTTTATGGTACTTATATTCTAGCAAGTTCACTGCATTTCAGACATATAGATCAGCAGGTTGTTAATTTTGCAACTTTAAAGATCAGTTTACAAAGGCATATGGGTTTATTAGTGAGATCAAGATTGTAAAATCTGCAAATAAAAAAACCCTAGTAAACCCCATGAACTTTTATATGTTTGAGCCAAAAAAAAAAAATATTTTCGCCTATTGCACATGAATGCAATAGGCACATGAATGCAATTTCCTATAGGGACATTGTTGTACATTTGTATATTTGTATATATTTTTAGAGTTGTTGTTTACCAACAGGGCCTCATGGAAGACCACCAAATTGGTGAAATGAGCCACCCTGTCTAAATATCAGAAATAAATAAATAAATAAATGCAAAGTAAGTAAGTGAATCTGTGCATGATAGTAATTCTTTGGACACCCCCCCCCCCCAAAAAAAAAACACCCTAATGTTTTATGAAGAAAACTAGAGCTTGCATGGTGTAGTAAACATTCAAAGAGGTGTGCGGTTGCACCATGTGGTGTAGGGTTATCTTTAAAGAAATAGTCCCGAAAAGGACTGAACAAAAGCTCAAAAAGATTAAAAAAAAAACCTAATGTTTTGTTAATCAAGGCAAAAGAGAACACTCTTCCACACAAAATCGCAAATTTATCAAGAAATGCGTTGAGGAGACACTACATGTAAGAGTGTGGAACTTTTTTGCTGTTGTAAAGAGAGCGCAGAACCTTTTTTTTAATCAGCGAGGAAAAACTCAATATTCTACTTAGTTTTAATCTAAAAGTATATGGAAAGGGAGAAGACGTGTACCTGCCATGTGAGACCGACATCACATGTACAAACGCGCGCGTAAAAGTCTTTCAGATTACCGTTTTAGAATGCAAGCAGATTTGCGATGCCAATTTGCATATATCGGAACTTAAGCGTAGCTATCTGAAGACTTTGGGCATCAAGACAAGCAGCGCTTCTTAACGATATCATGTTTCAGTACGGGAAGGACATGCAAGAGCAATTTAAAATCTATAATGGGACATTTAGGTGTGCAAGAAAGGTGGCAACAGAAGTTGTTGATGATATATATGAATATTTTAAAGTGTTTTTACAATAGCATGGAAAAACAATCAATAATACATTATAATGGGGCGCAAGAAATCTGTCAAAGGATACCATCACTTTGAACGAAAGATGCAAAGGAATGGGACAAAGTAAACAACTTTATTCAAGCCTTCACATTGGTGTTATGATCGTAAAAGAAAATAGATTCCTTGTTTGTTCACCGTACAGGTACGACACCTGTTCAAAATTTCTCTGCGGAAGAAGAGGGGAGGAATTTTTTTTC
Organism: Temnopleurus reevesii; assembly: GCA_036244855.1. Taxonomy (NCBI): domain Eukaryota; kingdom Metazoa; phylum Echinodermata; class Echinoidea; order Temnopleuroida; family Temnopleuridae; genus Temnopleurus; species Temnopleurus reevesii. The sequence goes on from BQKZ01000918.1 coordinate 74,451, forward strand.
TGTCTGCATCTAGCTATTATGAATGCTTCAATGGAAGATATTAACAAAGTAAACAACTTTATTCAAGCTTTCACAACAGCTTGATGATCTAAAAATAGCTTCCCTGTTTGTTCACTGATCAGGTACGACACATGTTCAAAATTTCTCTGCAGAATAAGAGGGGATGAAATTTCTTTTGAGTGCATTTAGCTAATATGTTTTTGTTTTGTTTTTGTTTAATTGTTTCACATTCCACAAATAAACAATATTGATCTTGAACCCATCAAATTAAACATAATGACAAAAATAGCAATTAGTGTTTGACAAAGAAATGCAATCACGTGAAATATGAGGAACCTATTTAGAAGCATAGCTTGTACAACATAGGTTCCCAGGAAAATAGTTATCGATTTAAACTCCTAACGCAATGAAGAGACATGAATCAAGTGAGAAACAATTGTAATAACGAATCTACATTGTGGTCACTCGAGCAAAGCATAAACCTACATTTATGTACAAGCATGCGGCTGTAAAAGAAACTCTACGCTTAAAGGAATACAATGAGGGCGATTGAATTATATCAGTGTCTAATAAAGTCATTCTAAAAGGAGGGTCTTGTGTAGGTAATTGTTTTGAGGGCAAGAACAGTACGCACTGGGGAATGGTGAAAATTATGCAATTGTCTGGTTGGGTAGGAATGTATTTCTTGATTTCTATCGAACATGTTTGAAAATACACTTGGTAATTCATTTGTGTTAAGCTGATACATAAATAATATGAATGCTTCAATAAAAGTTATTTACTTTGTCCAGATCCCTTGTCCATTCTGCTTTATAGAGTGCGTACCCCTACCCCTTCTGTAAGTTAGTTGAATGGTTTATGCAGATTTCATACAGATTAGTTCATATGTATATTAAACATTTTCATTATTTTCATCTCGCATTTCATTTTTAGGGGTATTCCCTGCCTCCAGTTAGACGGATTATAAGCAATTCTTTAGGAATATGCTTTAGGGGATTTCTCTCAACGCCATGATTTTAACGACCAAATGAGGTTTTGGCGGATTACTATCCAAGGTGATTTTTTTTCCCCAGAAATACGAGAAATATTTTTTTTTCACCCTCTCTCTCTGTTGCTTTATAAAAATCATGTCACAAAATATTCTGCAACATGAATTTTTCAATTTTGTCTTTGTTTTGGTCACGTTGCAAGCACAGTGGAATAGAATAAAATATAATCCCCAAAGAATTGTTACTGAATAGATAATGTTACCGAAGGATGATATTACATGCGTAATAAATGTAAAATTCGCTTGTAATGCAAGGCAAATTAGGAATTTCTGCGGCGCCCATAGGTATCAAATGATATTTTTCTTCCGCCCTCGATTTTTGTCATCCCTGACATATTTAACACAAATTTGTATTTGAAGGAATTAAAAATTGGTAGTGATGAATCAAAACTGTCTGCAAAGAAGCCCTAATTGTGTAACTGTGAGACACTTTGTTGAAAATGTTCATAGAAATCAAATTCTGATGACGTCCTTAGCTTTGGAACATGGCGGAGGTGTCAATTCTTTGAGTAGAAGATATTTTCCTAGGGGAAATAGGAATTGGAGAGAGTTTGTGTACAGGGGGGGGGGGGGGGGGGTAGGAGGGTGTGAACATTTTTCTTGCCATTTGGTACATTATCTTACTTTTATAAACAACCTTGATTATAGCCATTTTGGTACATTATCTTACTTTTATAAACAACCTTGATTATAGCAAAACTTCATAGCAGTTGGCATTTAAAAAATAATTGTTTTTAGAAACAATACATCAGAACAGAAAGAAGTAGACATGGTGGTGTCATCAAATGTAAGACAAAAGAAACAAAATCTTTCCGTTGCAATTTTCACTAAACCGTCAAGACTTGTACAATCAAATCCTTAATATAAAGCCCATTTGGGTTGCCATCTTAGATCTACAAAAGATAGCAGCGTCCCGATAGAGCCATGATTTCACCTTCACCCGTTAAATTCTACGATACATCAAACATGATTGGTCGTCTTTGTGCTTCTGTTTGCGTATACCATTATCAAAAATAGGCTACCGTTTTCCCCCTCCCTTGACGCGAGTTACATACATAACTAAATCTCTCTTTCTGAAGAGTCTCGCGTAATTGAAAAGTAAACGCTTGCACAAAGGTCACAATAGCTTAATTAGAAGATGTAATTAAGGAGGGCTTGAGTCGCATGGACATGTGGATGTCATTGGTCAAGATATTTAATAAAAATGCAATTATCTAAGTGTGATCACTTAATGCCTCTTAATTATTCCCAGAAAATTAGATTCCCCTCAATTATTTTTCCCTCAAATCAAGGGGCTTCAGAATATATTTTTTTCTTATTTCTCCTATCTCCTGTATCAACATTACGTAAGCCTCTATGTAATTAGTTTTCTCTCGCATAATAAAAACAAACACTTAGATTTCAGAAGTAAGTTTGCAGCCCTTCCACTTTTTTCAGTTACTACGTCCAAGCATTAGTGAAACACTTTTCAAATCACTCTGTGATTTCTGCAGAAGTGCTATAATTTGTAGATTTTATAATAGTTTAGCTTTTTAATGTTGATAAGTTCACATCTACTGAAGATTTCAGCCTACAGAATAAATTTGAAAAATTTAGAGATATGGTGATTTAATATGTTTCTGCGCTCTGTGTTGGGGGATTATAAACAACTTTTAGGTCTCTCCACTAACTGCACTCTCCCCCATAGCCACCCCCTCCCTAATCCATCTATTTCTGAGTTTTGTCGCACATACATTTTTTTTACCCTTTCCAATTTCAATTCTACATGTAGCTATATCAATTAGGCCAAGATTTGAAAAGTATCAATAATGCAATCTCATCTTCTTCATTCCTCTCTTTGTAATATAACTTATAATATCTCATCATGTTTGAATACGGTTTCAATTTTACATAAGAAAGTTACGCATATATGCCCTCCTATTCCCGTCCTTTTCTTCCCTTCTTTACTTTTTCATCCCTTCTTTACTTTTTCATCCTTTCTTCCTATCCTCCATTCCTCCTTTCCTCTTTTTTCCTTTTTATCCATTCCTCCTTTCCTCTGTTCCTTCTTTCCTTTCCTCCTTTCCTCTGTTCCTCCTTTCCTTTCCTCTGTTCTTCCTTTCTTTTCCTTCTTTCTTCCTTTCTTCCTTTCTCCTTTCTTCCTTTCTTCCTTTCTCCTCCTTTTCCACTTTTCTTCCTTTTCCACCGTTCTTCCTTTTCCACCGTTCTTCCTTTATGAACTGTAATATAGCTCTTTCTTCACCAATTTTTCACTCGACAACCTCTCCACAATATCATTCACCTATACTCTTCAATCATTGCCGCCGACCATCACTCTTATTGCAATTTCAATTAGGCTAAAATCACCATTCCCTACCGGGGCTTACCACCGATCAGCTAATGGTTCGAATTTCAGCTTTTCTTCTGGCATATCAATGTATGTTTATATGCTCCTCTATTCCATCTTCGGGGGATACATTTTAGTATTATATCAAAGACAATTTTGCTGGGATGCCAACCGTTCCAAAACATGCTGCAAAGTTGTTTTTTCATATAAATTCAAGGGATTCATCACAAGTGAATGTCCAAGAGCATGGTTATTGTTGTCATGTTTTTTCTCACTTCGGTTCAGCTCTTTCATTATTCACATTTTGATTTTGCCCAATGCATATTCTGGAATGGCTGGCATCTCTGTTTTTGTGATATGTTAGAGTGTTCTTGATTAATTTTTCCACAATGAAAGTGGAAGGCTTTACATAGACATACATGTAATATACAAATGATATATTTACCTTAGAGTGGATAAAGGTGACTAGAAGGGAAATTATTTGAAGAAAGGTTTGATTATCCCTGAAAGTTGTACTCAGATAAATTGAGGATTTCTTGTGTCCTTTGCATTAGTATCCTTGTTTGATAAAGCTAGCTAAATAGAAGTAATGCGTTTCAAATTCCCTTGCTTACACAGTCCAACCTGTCTATAGTGGCAACTCTATATGAAATTTACCACTGCAGACAGGTAACCTCTATAGACAGGTTATATAAAACACATTTTTATCTAGAAGGAACCAACTAAGATGGCCACTACCAGGTGTGCACCGTGCGGGGGCTATAGGGGCGCGAGCCCCCCAGGTCAAAGCTAGGGGGCGCCAAAATTTGGTGACCAAATGCGCTTATAAGGGGATGCCAAATATGTGCTCAGCCCCCCATGGGGGGCGCGAAGGGGGCGCCAAATTTTAGGTGATTACCTTTTTTTTTTTTGTCAGCTCAGCCGGGAGGGGCGGGAGCGCCAAATTTGAGGTGGACCCTTTTTTTTTTGCTTGTCAGCTTAGGCGGGAGGGGCGGGGGCGCCAAATTTGGGCTCAACCCCCAGGTATGAAAATCCTGGACAGTTGACTACTAAGACAGGTTTGACCACACTTGCAAGATACTGTTTGAGTGTGTCAATATTATTGTAACATTTTCATTCTCGTCTCACACATGGTCTGTGACTGATGCTAGGTAGATGTGTATTCGTAACACGTCTGTCTGCATCTCCAATGCATAATTATCTAGTCTTGGGTGCGCGAAAGAAACCATACATGGAATTAGCTGTGTGGGACTGAGATAAGATTCATACCCCAAGGATGGAGAAGTCTTGTTTTTCAAGTTTCATCTCAACAACAGGATACAAACTTCTGAGGGGAGTTTCGTGGGATTGTATGAAGACATGAGTTCTGTCTGAGAGACTTTGTTTGCTTATGAATGCATGTATTGATGCAAGAGAAATGTACATGGATGGATGTATTTGTATGAAAAGATTTATACTCCTTGCTCCTCTCTTGTTTTGAAATAGCTCTTGTTTTTAGAAGATAGCTTAACCACCAAAACTTCTCATCATTTTCATCGTTGTGAATACCTTGGCCATTTATCATGTTCCATATCGATATCATCTTTCTCGTTAAAGATGGAATGTCTTGAAACTCCTCCCCCTTTTTCCTTTGTATCATCACAAACTGTAATATCTTCTTCCTGCCATTTGAATTATTTTTCTGTTTTAAATGAATTTCTTCATCTTTTTCCCATCCTCCTTCTCTTGCTCATCTTCATCATCTTCTTCTTCTCCTCCTCTTTTCCCTCTTGATGTCTTGTTGTCTCCCTTCCTTTTCTTTCTCGTCTCTTATTCCTCTCCATCCTTGCCCTTCTACTCCATTTTCTTGTCTTCATCTTCTTTCTCCTCCTCCTCTCCCTCCACCTCCTCCCCCCCCCC
>BQKZ01000918.1:80081-101171 GCA_036244855.1 Temnopleurus reevesii
CCAGTCCATTTTCCATCATTGTCCACTGCCACCAGGCATCTGACCCTCTATTCCCTATCGATCAACTGTCACTTAGGCTTACCCGGCCCATCGCATCACAACTGCCCAAGAATATTCATAATGGTCAAGTTATCGCCTTGCCATAATACCCGACAATCATTTTCAATGCACAAATTATTTTGATATGCCTACAAATTGGACTTACAGTGCCAATGAATTTACAAAAAGTATTTGGCTGATTTAGATTTACATACATATTGACCATTACCATATTAACCATAATTGCCATATTAACTTTGTAGGTGGATATATTTTCTTTACTTTATAGGTTATCTGTTTATCATATATATACACTGTCTGTATAATGGGTAGTTCAAGTAACTTCAGGATTGTGTGATTGAGACATGGAAAATCAAGCTTTATGAAAAAGGAAAGAATAAAACTTACAAGATGCAATTATTGTTTAATGCAATATTACTTTGATTGTATTGGAAAGTATCTTGGTAATCTTGTTTCCCCCCCCCCCCCTTCTCATGCATACCCAGTGAGGAATAAATATTTTAGCCTCTTTTAAAGCTCAAAATCAAACAACAGTTCATGAAATTTGCAGAAATGAAATCTCAGTGATATATGTAATTTACAGTACTTTTAATAACCAATGAATACAACTGTACATTGTATCTTAAATTTTCTTATACTTCAATAATATATGTTGGGACAAATGAGGTCATTCACATAGGTAGGTTGATGAACAATTGGATAAAAAAAGCATCTCGTTTGATGAAACCTTGTTTACCTGTCGCCAAATATAGCAATATTTCATATGAAATTGAATTGTTATAATCCCCTTGCATTGCTGGGTTTCATATTTCAATGAAATTAATCCAGAAATTGTCAGGTCTGTGGCAGAAGGACGCTATTGATGTACAAAATGAATGAAGCTAGCGCCCCTCTTGCACAGACCTGACGAATATGCTTCATAATTGACTTGGAAAGGGATTTTTTTATTCTGCAAAATGAGCAAATAAATTTTCTAAGATTAATTAATGGTTAGACACTCATGGTCACAATGCCTCTTTTATTTGATTAGATTTTAATTGGCAATATTGAGTTATTAAAAATCCTGGCAAAGGTGTTTTATAATTGTGATTTCAGAATTTTGCAGATAGGAAAAAGATGAGAAGAAGGGAAGAGGAGGAAGGATTCATTGTGATGAAGAAGATGATGATGATGATGATCATGATGATGATGATGATGATGATGATGATGATGATGATGATGATGATGATGATGATGATGATGATGATGATGATGATGGTGGTGATGATGATGATGATGATGATATGATGATGGCGATGGTTATGGTAATGATAGTGATAACGGTGGTAGTGTAGTGGTTTGGTGGTGGTATTGATGATTATGATGACGGTGGTTATGGTGATGGTTATGACAGTCATGATGGTGCAGGGACTAAATTTAATAATTTCCAGGGGAGCTACAGATAGCTCTCCTAGATGCTCTCAAGGAGAGTTTTAGGGGAGCTAAATTGGGTCTTCATTTAGTAAAATTGGGGTTACAAGGGGCTCAATAAATCACTCCCCAAAAGGCATTTCAGGGGAGCTTTAGGAGAGCAATCGCTCTCACATCCCTTAAAATGTATTCCCTGTGGTGGTGATGATGATGATAATGATAATGCTGATGTGATATTGTCTTAATAAATAAGTAAAATTTGTAAACAAATGTCCTTATCATTCCTTCATTTTCCTTCTTATTTTCTAGCCATCTCCTTCATCACCAATTCTAGGCTCAGACAGATTAGAAGGGTCTGGAACACCAACAGTAAGTGACATCTCATTCAAGTTATCAAAAATAAAGATGGGAATGATTTATTTATGAACAAACTTTTATTCTACGAGATAGACAAAAGCGTGATTAATTGCGTGAGATGTGTTTCATAAAGCTATTCGTAGAGATATGCATGGCTTAGCGCATGACTGGTGACTCTTTCCTGGATTTGTTTCATAAAGCTGTTCAAAGATCTTAATACAAATCTAAAGACAACTGGTTACCCTTGCTCAGATGCGATCTAGCAACATGAGTTGACATCTTGAGCAGGAAAGTTTCACCAGTCACTCCGNATGGTGATGGTGATGATGGTGATTATGGTGATGATGATGATGGTGATGATGATGATGATGGTGATGGTGATGATGGTGATTATGGTGATGATGATATGATGATGGCGATGGCTATGGTAATGATTGTGATAATGGTGGTAGTGTAGTGGTTTGGTGGTGGTATTGATGATTATGATGACGGTGGTTATGGTGATGGTTATGACAGTCATAATGGTGGTGATGATGATGATGATAATGATAATAATGATGATGTGATATTTTCTTAATGAATAAGTACAATTTGTAAACAAATGTCCTAATCATTCTTTCATTTTCATTCCTATTTTCCAGCCATCTCCTTCATCACCAATTCTAGGCTCAGACAGATTAGAAGGGTCTGGAACACCAACAGTAAGTTTAAATCTCATTCATTTGTGTTATGAAAAATTAAGGAATAATTTGTATGAGCAAGTTTTCACTTTTAGAGATGATCAAAAGCATGATTGTTTAAGCCCCGGTCACAAAGGACACCAGAAGCAACACGATTCACCCCGACTCTTTGTTAGTTCACAGTTAACTGCCTCAGAACAACGAGTTGGGGTGAATTGTGTTGCATCCGGGGTCCTATGTAACTAGGGCTTAACCTTGGTTGTGTTTCATGAAGCTATTCAGATAGGTATGCCCCACTCGGCGCATGGCAGGCAACCCTTTCTTTCCTGGGTTGTGTTTTATAAAGCTGTTTGTAGATCTATGTACGAATCTACAAACAACTGGTTACCCTTTTTTCAGCAACATGAGTTGACATTTGTGCAGGAAAGTGTCACCAGTCATTTGTATAGCTGTGAATAGACTTACGAACAGCTTTATGAAGCACAACCCTGCAAACAATAACTCCTGTTGCTAAATTACACCTAATAAAGGGTCACCATATAGATTCATCTGTAGATCTACGAATGGCTTCATGAAATACAAGCTGGTTTAGTTGTTTTTAATGGTTTCATACAACAACAGTCACTGTTGTGATCATCCAATAATTTAATTTTTAATGGCCCACTGAATCAGCTATGAATCTTAATCTTGAAAACATGCAGCTGAATTTTTATTCAAATTCTTTATCCTCAATTCATATACCAATTCATTCCGATGAAAAACAGATTTCCATCATTTATGATGATCACCTCTTTAAACCATCGTTATTTTCCCAGGGCAATACAAAATTCTGCCTGAACAACAACAAGCGTCACTTGCCTCGCAAAGAACCCCAGCTATGCATTATGCATCGGACAAATACGTATGCAACTGTTGCAGCGGCGATCAAGGGTCAGTGTATCTTTGCGAGACAGATAAACACACACGCACTCGCACAAATCGGTGCAAAAACATCTCCGGCAGCATCTGAAATGCGATCCAATACAATTACCGCAATTTTGTGATTCATCACATTTTCTGCTTCAATTGCAGTGGATTTCAATTCTTTACTCTACCGAGTATCCGCTCTCTTGTTATGTTATTTTCAGCTTTATTGACAGTTTTGCTTTTGATTGTAAGGTATGAGAAGACAGATTTTCTTGTTATTCTCAAGAAGTGTATAAATAATTTGATTGAATAGCAGCTGAAGTCCCTTCATAATAGATACATCAGGAAGGAATTAGTCTGCTAGTACAGACCCTAGGCTTCGGTTTTCTACATCCAATAATTTCTGCAATTCATTGCTTAATAAATTTGCTCGGATTACCTTGAGTATCTAATAAGGATGGAAAGTGCACTATAGAAGAACAATGTATTATTATGAAAATAATCATAATCATTATTTCTATTATTAATGTGCGTAGTGCATAATCACAAGTCTGCTTTTGAGACTACTTCATAATATTATGAAAGGCAATATATTCTGCAACTTCAGACTCTGTAATATGCACTGCATATGCACAGTACACAAAGCAGCACCAAAAGCCAATGGTCTGTGCCTGCAGAATAGGAACGGATTGCCCCTAGTCAGTGTTTTGAAATATTCATCTGAATACCATGGACCAGGGTGGTGTTTCAGCAAATCGTTATTAAAGTTAAGAACAGCTTTAAGAAAGACTGGAATGCATTAATGAGCATAATGTGCATAAGATTGTCGATCATTCAGAACAATAACTGATACCAGTCGTTCTTTAAGTCCTCCATATGTTGCTGAAACACCCCTGTTGTCACACTATCAGTAGTAGATATGAACTAATTAATATTTTCTAATTCAACATTCTATGAAGTTTGTGGCCATCATAGATAGTCATTGCCATCACATTGTGAGAAATATATTCAAACCTGTCTATAAAGACCATCCAAGTGAAGCAGGAAATGTAATCTCTATGAACATATGGTTTTTACATACGTATACAAATCCACTTACATGTAGATTGCTTCATAGGGAGTTACAACAAGTGGTCATTTTGAACAGGTGGTTGTTAGTTCTTTGGAATCATTTTACCATCATTTTAATATGAAATAGAATTTTCAGTAATGATGCATCATTGCAATGATATTTTCTATTTGTTGTATCTATTCTTTTGTGAGGGTTATTTTGATCATTTTTTAATAAATTGATAATGTTTCCTTATCTGTATTATATTATACCCTTCATTTTACTACCTTTAATTACTATCTTTATATCCTCTCCATACCCCCTCTCTATATCTCCCTCTCTATATCTCCCTCTCTATATCTGATCTACCCCCTGTTGTTCACTTTGCTTTTTTCTTCCCTTGTCCTTTTCGCTTTCTGCTCCATTTTCCCCTTCTCTGTCTATCTTTCTCTTTTTCTGTTCTTTTGTCTTTTTTAAATCTCTGCGTCGCTCCTTTATCCCTCTACTCTTTGTGGATTTAACTTTTTTTCTCATTATCTTGCTCCCCTCCAGATACAGAATAGAGAGATACAGTGGCAGTATGAAGAGATCACGTTAGTAAGGGTAAGTCTAAACATGCTTCTGCAGTGAAAAAGGAATATGAAAAGCTTCATGTTCAAAGTTGCACTCTAGACACTTAAGGCTAATTAATGTTTTGATGTCCAGGAATGACTTTTTTTTAATACATCTGTCGCTCAGAAAAAAGTTTTATGAGATTTCATGGGGTGAAAGGCGCTAAAATCCCTCTAATGTATAATGATTTTTTATTTGTTTGGGAGGGGGGTATTTGAATGAAAAGCAAAAAAAAATTCAGATAAGGCCATTTTCTTGTCCGAGTAAAAAAAGGTCATAACATTTTTGATAGTCAAGATGCACTCCCAAATAAGTTTATAAATATTATCTCCCTTTCCCTCATATAAATCATTCATATTCTCATCTCTTCTTTCTGATAAGTCATCATTTTTTCTGCTATCAAAAAGAAGTATATGGATATTTTTTGTAAACAAGATGCACTCCACATCAGTTTTCTATTCATTCCAAATACACTAGACTCATATTATGCTTGCATTCAAAAACAAAATTCCTATGATGATGATATAAAATTCAATTATTCATAGAAATGGAGATTTCGTCTTGGCAACCACCTTTACACTCTCAATATGTAGATTATGAGATTTGTATTCTAAATCCTAGAATGCAATTACCCAAACTAGAATAAAGTTTGGAATAGATAAAAATTTTAGTATAGTCATAGTTTGACAGTTATAATCGGATTGAAAAAGGGGAAATTTTGAAAATGGCAAAAATTACCTCTTTTGTTAGCTTCCAAATCTGTTTTGGAAATTTAACTTTCATGGAGGTTTGTTTTGTGGGTTTGATTATGGTTTTGCAAATTATTGGATGTGAGAGTAGTTTTGAAAGGTTGTATGACACTTTGGTAGATTTTGTAGACACTAAAAAGGAAGTTGAAAGGAATGACTTGATATCTTTCCCTTAAAGTCTGTAGCAAAATCCATTGGTGGTAAAAATGATATTTTTTTTTTTACTTATTTGTTTAAAACGGTTTACAAAATAGGAATCTGTCATGGCCACATTGCCGAATTGCAGATAACATTGACAGTATGTACATAAAAAAAAACATTCACAATTGGTTAGCATAACACTAATTTTTCAAATTTCAAAATTCTGTGGAATATTATCAAAAGGATTTGTTGTATTCAGACATTCATTTCCCAATACATGTACCTACTTTGGCAGATCAATTCAACATACTCATTTTAAACTTCATCTCAATTTTCTCCCGCTACAAATGATGCTTCATGACAATTTTCAATCTCCGTATTTAATCACCCAAGAATAGAATAAATAGTATCCCGTAGATTATTTTCGCACATGACCCTCTGACGTCCTCCACCATGCCTATTCTGCCTATTCTTGCGCCAACCCACAACAAGTCGCAGCGCCTCGATCTCGATCGGAATGCTTTCGTATGACGAGTCTAGTCAATTTCTAGAGGCGTGAGTCACGGGCATCCGACATATGTCGCACATTTCTCTCTGATTTCCCAGGGTATCTTCAATTTAAACTCGATTCTCTACGCCTAGAAATTATCCATCAGACACTTTCCGTATCCCTCTCTGACCCAACATTCGATAACGTTCAGTCTGTGGTCGGCTGCGTGAGGCGATGCATTGCCGTGGCGATAAATTTCAAGGATTCTCGGAATGGTTTGTGCCGTTAGGGGAAATTCTCGCTCACATTTCTTCATTTCTTTTGCTATTTTGTCGTTTGGAGTTAGATTGTTTGATTGTCCCTTTGTTCCTTTTTCATTTGAGTTCTAGTTCTTCAGGTTGTCAGGTTGCCCTCTTTATCTTTTATTCTTCAGTCTCTCATTTTTTCTTATGAATTCCTTCTTTCTCCTCTCTTCTTCCTTTTCTGTTCTCCCTTTTTCCTTCTCCTTTCACCATTCTTCTCTCTTCTCTCCCGCTGTTCTCATCTTTTCTTTTCTTCTCTCTTTTTTCTGTCTCCATCTTCTGTTTATCTCTCTCAAATTCTGTCTGTCTGTCTCTCTCTCTCTCTCTCACACTCTCTCTCTCTCTATCTCTTCCTCCCTCCCTCCATCTTTCTTACTAAATACCTTCAGAGGTGCCAATCGTTTGATAGCAAATATGCGAGAGGTCAAAATTAGAATATGAACAACGCAACCCCTGAACTAAATTTATATAAACATGACAACAATAACCACAATCTCAGACATTCACTGATTATAAAAGCCCTGACTTCGCTCAAAAATGTACCTAAAAATATTCCAGAATGGTTGGCAATTCACTACCTTTGCCACCCCATTACTTGTTCAATCTAAAATCTTGACTAAAACTGATCATTGACCTGGTTTTTCATAGTCCAAATAAATAGCATTTCATTACGAATCTTTCCCCTAAAGACTAATCTTGACGATGATTACCAACAGATATCGATGACTCACTCTCGCTCTGTAAAGACCTCAAATTTAATTGAATTGACCCAATTACACTTTTGTCTAATTCTTTTCTCCCTTATGCCCACATCGTTTACTTTTCTGTGAATTTTTTTTTCTCTCTCCAACCCTGTCTTCTCTATGGCTTTCATTTTCTTCTCGAATTTGCAGTTTTTCTCTCTCTTCCTTTCCTCTTTATATCAAACCCTGTCTGCCACTCTAGATTTTTCTTTGATTTTGTGATTTTTACCGTTGCTGCTTTGACTTTTTCCCTCATTAGTAATTGCTGATTTTCTTGTCCTTTCCCTGCTCTTTTTCCTTCTGTCATCTCATTTCCATCTGTCTAGCTCCCCCCCCCCTTCTCTCCATCGAGTCCCAGTCCCTTCTCTAATTTTTCTTTCCTTTTATGGGATTCTCCCTCCTCACTGCATCATTCCATCCCTTCCCTTCTTCCTCTTACTCTCCCCTTCCTCTCCCCTTCCTCTCTTCTTCCCCCTCTTCCTTAAGCCTTCTCTATTTCTTAATCTCTCTTGCTTTCTCTGTCTCAGCATCTCTTTCCTTTTAGTTGATTCTTCCCATCCCCTCATGCCTTCCCCCTCTTTCTCTCCTATCCCTTCACCTGTCTCTATTCCTCCAGCTATCTTAGTATTATAATTCTCCATTTCACCTGTATCTTTCAAACTTTATATCCCCCTTTCGCCTCATCTCTTACCCCCCCCCCCCCCCCCCCCAATCATCCTCTCCGTATCTACATCAAAGCTTACTGGCTATTTTCTTGATTCATACGGGGTGTAACGATCCTGCCTAATTCCCTATCCCCCCTTTCCCTTTCCAGAGCCTAGCTCTTCATTCCTTCGTCCCTCTTCCCGTCCTTCCTTGCCCCCCCCCCCCGGACAGCACCTTGTTATCCCTTATATAGAATATCCACCAATTATATAATGCAAATTATGATTCCCACTTGCCCTCTACTGGCTATTTTCTCCATTCCTATGGGGCGGGGCGATCCTGTATAGCCGTGAGCGTCCGCTGTTTGTTGATTTTTAGCGATTGTATTGATTGAGACAAGAGGTATGTTATTGATCCGAAGCGATGACAAGTTCATGGGACTAAGCAAGCTATTGCTTCCATCCCCTGACCAATGGGAGTGTATGGGTTGGATGTCTATATAGTTTAGATGATTTAATCATCAATGTGCGGGTTTACTCTTAGATTTACTTTTAAAAAAATATGCGTTTTTTGTACATATAAGTTTTTCTTGACATCTCGAGAGCATGCCTGAGGCTTGCCCAACGTAGCAATACGTAATGTATGCAAGCTGGATTCCAAGTATTGTAACTAACTGGTTTTAGAAATACATGTACCATGTAAATGTGTTTGTTGTCAAGAAATGTGCATAAATTTGAATCTATTAGTAAACCGGCCTCTTGGTTTGTAGCAGACTTATAACACCCAGACCTCAGAGATGAAAAGTTTTTATTTTTTGTTATAGTACAAATGCTCTGTAATCTCTCATTTGAATTTTTTCTCCTCTAAGTTCAAGGTGCCTTGTTTTAACACAAAAGTGTTGTTGTGAGATGTGCATTTGTACAGACAAATCAAAAAACATGTTTTTCAGAGGAATCCATATGGAAGGATAATAGGAAAGTAATAACATTTTTATTTACTCATCAAGCTGATTCAAGTTAGTTTTCTGATTCTAAGTATGACTAGTTGTAAGAAAGTGGTATGCTATTCAAAATATTGAAGAAGCCTGCTATAGCAAAATTCAAAGAGTGGTTTAAAATCAATCCAAAATTATATAAACCATTCATATCTCAAATTGATCCTCTCAATAAAAAATGTACTAAATGAACAAATACTTGTCGTATAAATTCAATCAATGGTTTACCGTATGATATGTAATCATATGAATGAATCACTTTTTTGTATCTTTTCCTGCTTTGAAATATATTCTGAACCAAGATCGATAATATAAGTAGCAGTATTTTATGCTCGCCCCGCCCTTCATTGCAGCACATAATGCAATGCCAACATCTTTTTAATGAAAATATATATTGATATTTTTACAAGGTCGTTTGTAGTGCACATGAACTACAGCGAATAGCTGCTGTCAGTAAATGCAGATATTGGTTGTGTTAAATGTAGTATACATTTATATTTTCATTTTTCCTAATTTCACGATTCTTCAGTATTGGAATGTGCAAACTTTGCCAGTGCAATAATGCTGATAATCAAGCATACATGTAATGTATTTTAATTCAGCAATATTTTTTAATTACAAGAGACTAATAATTAGACAATTTGCTTTGTTACATAAATTGCATTAATTCACTGAAATTACCACTTACCAGAATGGGCGTAGACTTTTATATAATGAACTTTAAAAATGTAAAAATAACTTATTTATATCAAATACATATGTAGGCCTGAAATTGAGTGAATGTGCCTAAATCTTTGTACATTATACTGTTGCTTTTTACAGTTTTTATTAACAAAATAAGGTTGATTTCTTTTGGTATAATTTCAATTTACATAGACTTAAAAGCAGAGGCCTTGTAATATTCAGCTCATTAATAGTATGAGCCATTTCAGTAATATATCAAACACTCGGTCAAATATTGAATAAGAATAGCAAATATTAATATTACAATTTAACAATTTCATGAAAATAATAATATTTTTGTAAATAACCATGAATGCAAAATGAAAAAGAGTAAAATGGAATATTAAAAAAAAATGATAGGAGTAATGATTTTGCAACGTTTTACAATCTGCAGCAGAAAATGTCAAATGGCACATCTCTACCAGGTACCTATTGTGATCTCTTAAAAATGTACACAATATATGAGATATTGTATAGATTATTAATGAATACAAATCCATAAAATCGATGAGCGTACCTGGGTAATACTGCTTTAATAGCTTTAACTAAAGAATTTGTTTATCGAAATTATTTTGAAGTATAGTACTTTGTTTACATCAAGATGAAATTTGTAGAGTATCTCCATCCAAAATATTTACAAAATATCTATAAGAATAAACACATTAAAAAGCATGAAGCATCTTTCCCAATAAATGATAAGAGATATTTTCACATATTGATAGAGAAAGAGATATGACTTACAAAATTATTCATTATAACAAATAATAAGCCATTTATTTCTTATGAATCGTTCTTTATATCTCTTATTTCTTTCACCATAAACCTGTGCACACAAGTTTTTTTGACCGACTAGCATGTGATATGAACCTTGGATTATTATTTTCATTGATATTGACATAGTACTGAAAGTCTATGTTTTCCTTTACCTATTTGCTAATTGGGTACTGTATGGAGACAACCAGTATTTTCGGTCAGTTTAGCAAGTTGGTACCCAATAGGATGCAAAAAAAAGTTATGAATGTAGTAACCTTGTAATAATAGCTGTATTAAAAGTTCTTTTAACAGTCACTAATCCTCGGTTATGTCTTTTGGATGGTGACGTTAAAGGTTGGTTCTCTTTGTCTATTCTACTGGCGTAAATATTCAAATTTGAATAGATACATGCTGTAAAACTAAAAATTCTCTCTCTCTTATCTAACATTTTATCACTTTCTAAGTATAATTTTTATAATTTTCATTATTTTTTTTTCTTTAGGGCGGGGCAGGTCTAGGCTTCAGCATTGCCGGAGGAACAGATAACCCTCACATAGGGGACGACCCTAGTATCTTCATCACCAAACTTATTCCAGGGTGTGCAGCAGCAGTAGATGGAAGACTCAAGTAAGTTGATTTCGATGATTTTCTTGATGATTTTCTTAATGATCTTGAGGATTTTTTTTTTATTGATCAGAAAATGGGAGAAAAATCCAATAATAAATTGTTAGCAATTGATAAAGTAATACTTTTTTTTGGGGGGGACACTTTGATTCTTTATATAAAGCATGGTAAATACCCTAGTTTCTTCATCACTAAACTTATTCCAGGGGGAGCAGCAGCGGTAGATGGAAGACTCAAGTAAGTTGATTTCGATGATTTTGTTAATGATCTTGAGGATTTTTTTTTTTATTGATCAGAAAATGGGAGAAAAATCCAATAATACTGGTAAATTGTTAGCAATTGATGAAGTAATACTTTTTTGGAGGGCACTTGGATAAATAAGATTGGATATTTGTTTCCCAACCATGGTTAAGACCCCAGTATTTTCATCACTAAACTTATTCCAGGGGGTGCGGCAGCAGTAGATGAAAGACTCAAGTAAGTTGATGTTGATATTTCTGTCAGTGTTATTTTTCAGAAAATGGGAGAAAAATCATGTAAATCATGCAATGAATATAGAGATTCATAAGGTAATACTTTTAGAGGATACTTTGAATGATAAGTTGAATACAGCTGTATTTGTTGCCCATCCATGGTCAAGACCCAGTATTTTCATCATGAAACTTATTCAAATTACTTATTCAAAATAGCTGTGTGTAATCTACTCATTACTAATATCTTTATAATCTTTTTTTTCTCAGGGTGAATGATGTAATATGCAAAGTGAACGAATGTGAGATCCTAGGCGTCTCACATCAACAAGCCGTCGATGCTTTAAAGAGGGCGGGCAATACTGTGCACATGGTGAGTAGCAGATTAAAATCAACTTTATTTTGTTCCAATGATAGTCATGCTCATTATAAATTACCTACAAATAGAGTCTTTTGAGGAATACTACTCCAAGCGGTCCATCCCACGTGAAGGAGAGAAACACCATTTTCAATTTTAGAACCTGCTTTCCTGTTTGAAAAGGGTAGGGAATTTTTTCCTGGGAAAGTAGTGACATTAGATATTTTACAACCTTTATATGTAAGCCTCACACTATATATGACTCATTGTGTTGGTAGTGTCATTAAACTTAAATCAATCATTGTGCTGCACTCAACCCAGGTGAGGTGAATGGGTAACGGGCAGGACTATTTATTCCTTGAAATGCCAATCACTCTGGTGCATGCCAAATTATGGCCAGGGTAATGATAATGCACCGCGCATTGATTACTCCACAGCTTGGTTTCGTGTGCTATATTAATTGCATCTATTATTATTATTATTGTAATTTTCATTCTTTCCCCCTCACCCAGGTCTTACGAAGATGGCCGCGAAGTGCAGCGACGGGGAAGACGATGAGCATCGAGCTCATCAAAGGCCAAAAGGGGTTGGGCTTCAGCATCGCAGGGGGTCAGGGTAACCAACACGTCCCCGGAGACAATGGTATCTTCGTGACGAAAATCATCGATGGTGGTGCCGCGGAACAGGACGGGAGGTTGCAGGTCGGAGATAAGATCACTGCGGTAAGTTTATATCAAACTTTTCCATATGGACATTAAAATTCACTTTTTATGGGGCCTGTATTTTCCTCATCTTCCCCCAAGTTCAATGAAATTGATATATAAATCAGAACAACAATCTGCTTCACTTAAGAAAGGCAAAACATGATTCTGAAACAACCTTTTTGAACCCATCTATAGACTAACTTAATTATGCTAAGGCCCACAGACTGCAACTGTATGTAACATGAGAGATAGATGACATGATTATCAAAGTCTGTGTATGTATAATCAATTTTTCACAGTGCTCGTCATCCCGCAGTTTGGTGGTATCACTCATAGAGGGCCAAATATATAAAGCAGAGATAGCATTGGGTTATCAGCCAACACTGAAAAAATGGATAGATTTTATAGATTAGATTAGATAGATTTTTAACAACTGAAGTCTCGGCTTTCAAAGAATAATGGAGCAGCATATACTTTCATTGACCTCGTTTTCACTTGACATTTGACCTTTGACACTGACAGGTCGGCGATAACAACCTGGTAGAGGTCACCCACGAGGAGGCCGTAGCGGTCCTGAAGGCCACGAGCAACAGAGTCCTCCTGACCGTCATCAAGAACGCCACTCTCCTTGCCGGAACACAGATGGCGCCCTACACGCAGAGTGTCGATGGTGCCCCCCAGCAGCCTCCGGATGTGTCGCAGAACAGCATGACTGCACCCAGTCCAGGTAAACATCAAACATTGTATTTACAGGGTTTCCATTTCCTAGGAAAAGTTGGAAAATGAGTTTCACTTTTCAAGTCAGGGAATTTAGGAAATCTATCAAATCAGAGAAAAATCAGGGAATTTGTAGCAGTATTCATCTAACAATCGAGGATACGTCAAAATAGTTTGAAATGTGTGAATTACATATTTCATATAGTGAGCAATACCCTTTAATCTGTTGGTACTAAAGAAATAACTTCAACATAAAGAAAATTCATTGACAAATATTGGAATTATGTTTCAAATATCTGTGGGAACCTTGAAATAAAACAAATGCATGTCTTTGTAAAAATTGTCATTATGGCCTGTGGTTCAATATCATTAGAAGTTCTGCCTTAGATGTTAGATATAGGGCTTGTAACATAAAAGATGCAATTAAACTTGCAATAAATATTTATTGTAAGTCTATGGCAAATATGTACCAACGAGATACGATTAATTGCAAAATTAATTGTATCTCTTTTATGTTACAGACCCATAATCCCACATTTCTCTTTCATTCAGCTTATGCCACGATGCCGCCCACACTTGTGCAAGAGCTGACCAGACAAGGAGACACAGTGTCCCAAGGAAAATCTTTAAACGGCATCATCTCTAATTTCCTTTGTTAACTATGCACCCAGTGACAAAATACAACAATAATCATGTTCTTCTCTCTTGGACAGTTTATGCCACGATGCAGCCCCCTCTCATGCAAGAGCCAACAAGGTCCAACGATATGCAACTACAGGAGATCGACGGCGCAAACGGGGCAAATGGGGCTAACGGGGAGCCGCCCTCGTACAGCCGGGCAACCAACTCACAGCCGCCTAATGCTTTCAATAATCAGCACGCCCCAAAGATCTTCATTCAGAATGACGATGGCATTCCAAGGTGAGTTAGGAGGAATTTAGAGGGTGTTGCTAGAAACCTGCAATCGATTGCAAATTGAATAGAAATCAGTTGTAAATAGATACTTGTCCTTTTAGTGGTGCTTAGTATGCACATTTAGCAATATCACCATGCTAGGATTATATTGGCTAATGCCGATCAACTGCAAGTAGAAATCAATGGCATCACCAGGGGGTGTTGCTAGAAAATTGCAATTGATGGCAAAGCAACTACAAGTCAGTTACAAATTGAAATGTGAATTTTCATTTGTGCACTGTCTGCGCTTTTGACAAGACGTGCTTGACACAACGATTTTGATTGGTGCATGCCTAGCAACACCCTCTCTGACACACTTTAAGCGTTAAGCTGATCAATATTAATCCATGCTCTATTTTCTTTTGATACATTTTTGACCTCATGCATATTCTGGAACGGTTAGCATCTATACTACAGTGTGAGGATGAGGAGGGAGGGAGGGAAGGTACACGTGTATGGAGGTGTGTACATAGTGATGATTTTAATCATCCATACACCTGCTCCTCTGACCTAAAAAAAGAAGTTATTTGGTGGCCCTCCAATGACTGACCCCGGGACTAAAAAGGTGTGATAGCGATTGCTCTCCTGAAGCTCAGCTTATATGCTCTTTGGGGAATGATTCATAGAGCCCATTGAAACCCCAATCTTGCTACATAAAGACCCATTTTAGCTTTTGTAAAAATTCTCCTTGATACCCTCAAGGAGAGCCACTCACAGCTCCCCTGCAAATTCTGAAATTTGACAGTCCCTGCTGACCCTCTGAAGTTGGCCTGACATGATTGATTTTCTGACATATGGTGTTGTAATATTACTTTAGGGGGATTTCTAAGGTCAAGACAGGTTAGAGGCTGAAGATTTGGGGTTAATCTTCCATAGATGATGTAGTCAAAAGTAAAGAATAAGAATAGAAATTTTTTTTTTTTCAAAAACTATATTCTTGGGCAACCAAACAATTATTTTTTCATGGCTTAAGTGCATTCATTCATGACAAGAGGTCATCAACATATGCCATGGTACAGTTCATTAACCTTTTGACGAGGAAATGAAGTCCATAAAGCATAGACCAAAGGAAATTGTGTGTGCAATCCAATTTTGAATGTTTGTACTCTGTTTTTCATTCGATACAGGAATATTAAATGAATTAATGATTAAAAAAAGTGTTACTTTGGGGTGTTTGTAAAAAGTTTTCATTGATTGCAATCAACTGTATTGAAATCAGTTTCAAATTGAAAGAAGGACTTCCATTCATGTATAGACTGCACTCCATACAAGAAACAGTGTGAAATAGTGATGTTGATTGGTGCTTGCAATTGATTGTAACTTTCTTGCAACACCCCCTCCCCTCCCCAAGTTTGATAAAATATTATTTATAACCTTGTTTCCTATTAGAATTTACAAGCTTAATGCCCTATCGGTAATTTATTTGTTCTACATTGCTCTGTATAAAAAGATTCAAGTTTTCTTCACACAAGAAGTAATTCCAAAGAATTCACCCAGAATAAGTATAATAGTGTTGTAAATTTAGAATTGACACCGTTATTCTGCCTGCAAAGAAGTGCATCTTACATTGATTTTGATTGGTCAGCAAGGATCAACTACAAATTGCAGCCAATCAGAGCTTTCTTCCAATATCCTATAAGCAGAGATGCCAACCATTCCATAACATACATTCAGTGTATTTTCATATGAATTTAAGGCTTTCATCACAAGTGAATGACTGAGAGTATGGTCATTATTGTCATGATTGCTTTCAATTTTGTTCAGCTGTTGCATTATTCACATTCATATTTTGACTCAGGAACGGTTGGCATCTCTCCATATATCCTGTGAAAGATAATTTTTAATGCCACCATACTTCAATTTAAACTAAGGTCTCTTTTTTTTTATTATCTTCCTTTCCATCATAGGGAACCAAGAACAGTGGTTCTGAACAAGGGCGCCACAGGTCTAGGGNTCCAACATCCTATAAGCAGAGATGCCAACCATTCCAGAACATACATTCAGTGTATTTTCATATGATTCCAGGCGTTCATCACAGGTGAATGGCTGAGAATATGGTCATTGTTGTCATGATTGCTTTCAATTTTGTTCAGCTGTTTCATTATTCACATTCATATTTTGCCTCAGGAATGCTCAGGAGGTGCACATTATATTTACATTGTTTTAATTGATCGCCTCTGTTTTTGTTATTTTGTTTTGTTAATTTTTTATGTTACCAATTCCTCCTCTTTTTCTTCACTTAATTTACCGGTTAATAATCTTTCCGTAATCAGAATACTGTGCGCTTAGAAACATCCGTATTAAGCGCCTAATAAATGTTATGTATTATTATTATTATTATTAATGGTTGGCATCTCTCCCTATATCCTGTAAAAGATCATTTTTAATGCCATCATACTTCAATTTATACTAAGGACTCTCTTTTGATATATTCCTTTCCATTCATAGGGAACCAAGAACAGTGGTTCTGAACAAGGGCGCCACAGGTCTAGGGTTCAATATCGTCGGAGGGGAGGACGGAGAAGGTATCTTCATTTCGTTCATCTTAGCTGGAGGAGTAGCAGATCTTAGCGGTGCTCTTAGGAGGGGCGATCAGATCCTCTCGGTGAGTAATGGATGATGGTGATGGCAGTAGTGTTGGTGGTGGTGATGGTGGGGAATGTGTTGATGATGGTGGTGGTGGTTGTGGTGAATGTGTTGCCAGTGTCGGCGATGGTGAAAGTTGCTGTGATAGTGATGGTGTTGTGGATTGTACTTATGATGATGGTGGTGGTGGTGGTGCTCTTAGGAGGGGCGATCAGATCCTCTCGGTGAGTAATGGATGATGGTGATGGCAGTAGTGTTGGTGGTGGTGATGGTGGGGAATGTGTTGATGATGGTGGTGGTGGTTGTGGTGAATGTGTTGCCAGTGTCGGCGATGGTGAAAGTTGCTGTGATAGTGATGGTGTTGTGGATTGTACTTATGATGATGGTGGTGGTGGTGGTGCTCTTAGGAGGGGCGATCAGATCCTCTCGGTGAGTAATGGATGATGGTGATGGCAGTAGTGTTGGTGGTGGTGATGGTGGGGAATGTGTTGATGATGGTGGTGGTGGTTGTGGTGAATGTGTTGCCAGTGTCGGCGATGGTGAAAGTTGCTGTGATAGTGATGGTGTTGTGGATTGTACTTATGATGATGGTGGTGGTGGTGGTGATTGTGGTGGTGGTGGAAGCGGCGGCGGCAGCGGCTAGTCTGCTAGAACAGACCTTTGGGTATCGTTGTGCGCATACACAGAGAGTGATTCAGGGTATGCATTGTGTGTCTGCATGAGGATAGAGCAATGCTGTATGTGTGTGATGTAGCCACACAATGCATACCCTGTATCATGCTCTGTGCACGCACACACCGAAAGTCTAGGGTTTGTGCTTTCAAACTAGGCAGCGGCGGCCATGACAGTGATTGGTGGTAGAGATGATGGAATTGGTGGAAGTTGTTGATGGGGGTGAAGGTGATGAATACGTTGATGGGGTTGGTGGTAGTGGTAGTAGTGGTGGTGTTGTTGGGTATGGTGGTGATGATAGTGCTGATGATGGTGGTGGTAGTGGGGTGTGCTTGTATTTTTTAGCCATGGTAATGTTGGAGATGATAAGGAGATGAAGACATTCTTGATGATTTTGGTAATGATGATGATTACGTGGAGGAGGAGGATGTTCATGATGATGATGATAATGATGATGATGATGATGATGATGATGATGACAATCATAATCATGATGATGATTATAATGATGATAATGATGAGGAATATGATAATGTTTATTACAATCATTCTTCTTTCTGTTTTCAGGTTAACAGCAAAGACCTAGTCAATGCCACACATGAAGATGCTGCATTAGCGTTGAAAGGAGCTGGTCAAGTCGTCACAATAGATGCACAATACAAACCTGAAGGTAGGGCTTCATTTTACTTTCTTTTCATCATCAGAAATATATTTTGAGCTTTTTCTTTACTCTTCTACAGTGTGATTATATATTCTGTAAAAGCAATAAGGCATTCCACAAGTACATTTGGCGCTTGTTATTGTAAGTTCCAAACTGCTATCGAACACCTGGCGTAGTTTGAACCAATTAAGGTGACGGATGGCAAGGTGCAAGGCAAGCCTACTAAAGTGGGGGTACACTGATAGCTCTGCAGAGTGTGAGTGTATGCAAGGCAGTCAGACTATGCCTCATCTTGTGAGCTGCAATAAAATGTTACAACCTTGTACCGAGAGGGATGTATCAGTGGTGAATTATGTGGTTCTTGCTTGTGCTAGATATTTGGAAATGGTTCTGTGATGATTTGAGACGAATTTTGTGAATGGTATGCATAATTTATTCATATAACGGAGATGAGTGAATAACAAATGAGATGATGAGTGAAGTAAGCGATGGCCTTTTATAAGACATTTGATGACTTTGCAATTATGATGCTGGATTTAAGCAGTTATTTGCTATGTGAATAAAAACGTTTGGAATTGTAATAAGGATGATCTAAAGTTTCTATTGTGCAATCCGTTTAATATTCCATGTTGATTAATTGTATGGCTGACAAGTATTTAGCTGTTAATCAATTGTTTTGCCCACATACATTTCAGTATGTCACTCAAAATATTCTAAAGGTACTTGATATTGTATGTATTCATTTTAGTTTCCGTTTATTTTTGCTTTTCAACTATCATACCTTTACCAGCTTTTTATTGCCAATAGAATTGTAGCTAACATTTGTATAATTCTCTCTTTTTTTTTTTTATTATGACTGTATTTCAAAACACCTAAGATTTCGCATCATTTTCCTTTCAGTATTAATGCCTTTGCTATCTTCTGATTACATACACATGTAGGAGTTTTCATGTTAGTTGGTACTCTTTATTTTTTAATGGATATTAGAATATCCAAGATTAAATCAGAATTTTTACTCATGTAAATGTCTTTGCTTTTTTGTACTTCTGATGAAAATTGTCCACATTGATGATATCTATTTCACAATCTGACAGTCAGGAAGATCAGAAAGATCAGACTGAATTAGGGTTTTATGTATTTTGCAATACAGTATGTACGTGAAAGTTTATTAAGCAACATAAGAATGTTGTGTATCATAATTATACTACCAATTCCTATACTGCCCTTTTTCCCAAAATGCCATGCCATAAATAAATGCTTTTAGAGCAATCAAATGTCATAATACAGGCTTTTTGAATAACTATTTATCAGCTTTCAAAAAAGGCAATTGGTTGGAAGAAAAAAAAATATTCAAAGCAAACATAAATGTGGGTTAACCTGATGCATACTTGCACGTACAGACGTCATTTGACATTTATTCAATCAATAGTTCATTTCTATTAAACTATTGAGGGTGTGCTGGCACATGAATGCAAATCATCATTAAGCTTAGAATTAGATTCTTCCAATTTATGAATAACAGGGTAATTATAGATTTATTTGCAATTCTGTTTGTTTGTTTTATGCAAAATGCTGCCATGCAGATGATTTGTTTGTTTGCTCTTATTAAAATGCAAACAGAGTTTTGATGAAAAGTCAACAGGATTTTAGCAGTTATGATCTAAGAGTTCAACTTCTTAAAGGGAATAGTCAGCCCCCGAAAAACGTCTTGCATTTCTTTCACTAATGTGATAGTACGGCATTTTAGTAAACTGGTAATCCTTTTGTATGTTCCACCTTATTGCTTTCTTATCTAAACTCATTTGATGAACTCTTTGTGCCTGCCACAATCGTATCAGAAGAGCAATTCACGTACAAAAATGTAGTTTAAAAACCAGATATGAATGATGAAAAATTATTGCAGCTTCGTTCTATATGAAGAGGGTCAGACATAAATAATTAATGGAATTGCCTAGTTTGCACTTAATTTGCAACAGTTGTACAATTTTTTCTGGAGCTTGTCAATTATTTATTATTTTCTTTAACAGATACCATTCTTAAATGCATACCTGATGCATAGTACTTTAATGCATTACCATATTATGTATGGGATGATAGTTTCGTAGAATTAGTCACCATTTATTGCTGTTCCCTTTATCATGGGGGAGATTGTGTGGGATAATCGGTGCTCTAGATCGTCCATCCAAAACATAGATAACAAATTTTTTAAAGTTAAGTAGAGCTTTAAGCTCATAAACAATAGGAGAGTAGAGTTGAACCGGATTTGAGTTCACAAATATCAACTCAATTTTAGATTAAAGTAAGTTCTCCCACACGCTTCCGTTCGATGCAGAACTTGCTCCTAATTTTGTTACCATCCGGTCGTTCGATGATTAATTTATCAATTTCATCATAAAAGCATATTTATCTGGATAATTTTTTTATGATTTATTTCTTATTTTTTTTATTTCTTATATTTCTTATTATTCTTATGGTGTGTGTGTTTAATTTCCCTACTCTATTGTTCATTGGTATAGGTGATTGTTACTTGCTCTCTCTGTTATTCCCCCTGTTTCTATTGTAGATTCTCACAATCATTTGCTCCATCTATCCATCTATTTTTCTCATTCTACCCATTCCCCTCTCTATCTCTCTCTTTCTTTGTCTCTTTCCCTTTATATTTCAAGTACATGTATTTAGTTTGCAATCGCTCTAATTTGTTTCTCTTTCTCTCTCCCTCTCTTCCACC
>BQKZ01000918.1:101353-116485 GCA_036244855.1 Temnopleurus reevesii
CTGTCTCTTATACACATCTAGATGTGTATAAGAGACCTCTCTCTCTCTCTCTCATTCTCTCATTGATCCATTTCACACTTCTGACCATTCTATCTCTCTAGGGGATAAGATAAGAATAGAATTGTGTGTACTTAAGTGTAGAAAGGTCTATTGAAATTTGGTTTGTAGATTTGTATTATCAGTGCAAATACGCCACTTTGAATAGCTTGGTCAATTTTGCATCAACCTTTTTCTCTTCTTTCTTTCCTTTTATTCAATGATGAAATAATGATATATCTTACTGAATGTATATTACCAGAATTGGAGCCTTTGATATTTTTCCAATTTAAAAGATGATAGGAATTCTATCCTTGCAAGATGTGTTTGACATGGTTGGATATACTAGTATACAATTCTAATATCTTTGTTACAGATATAACTGTTCAATACAGTTCAACACTTGAGTGGTTCTTATACTCTATGTCTTGTCATCAGTTCTATCACATAATCACATGCTCTTTCACAAGATAAAATATAGAAAATGGGGATCAAACCATACAATATTTAATAGGGATTCACTTTGTAGTGAAAATTCCATTATTATAGTTCCAAAGAACGTTATAAGTACTAAAATAAATTTAATGAACTCATGAGTTTCTCATAATCTGGCACTTTCATTTCCAGAAGCAAAGTGATACTATTATCTTAGTAAGGTGGTAATGGTTGTATTGTTTTCAGATAATCAGGGGCCGATTGCACGAAATAGTCTTAGCTGTCCTCTTCATGTTACGGCATCGTAAGTTCTTGTGCCACCCTCTTAACATAGTTGTATCAACGCAAATTTCTATGTTACGAGGGTGGCACAAGAAATCAAAACGTCTTAGCAAGAAGAGGATAGCTAAGACTATTTCGAGGTGTTTTATACTATATCTGACTAATGGATGTGCTTATCTATAATGATGTTGCTTCCAACCAATGTATGATTAGTTTTCCAGATTTACAGTCTCTTTTTTTCCTTCAAAACATGAGGTACATGATATGCTTGGGATTCATTATATTGGCTACAGCATCAGAAGTATTACTAATATATTCTTATAAATGTAAATCCAAATACATGTCCTTAGTTACTTCATTTAAAGTCAGAGAAACCCAAGGATTTTAATATTTTCTTATTGAAAGAAACAAACAAGTATGACATTAATTTAGTTTTCCTATAATTGTGTTTTTAAATTTACATATTCTGGCTTATAAGTACCTAGGAAAGTAGTATTGTTTGGGATTCACAGATATACTGAATGAATGATGAATACGATTGCATTGATTGTAGAGAGGTAATTATTACTTCATAAGATCTGCATATTCTTACTAAAACAAAATGGATACATGGATGATAGCATCGACAAAAATATTAGATAAATTTAATGGAGAATAATTTCATCATTATTTGTGTATAGAAATGATAGAAGAGGAGGAAATAAACAAAAGAAATGCGAGAAGGAAATAAAAACACAAGAAAGAAGAGATTTATGAATTAAGTAAATTAGCCGGAAGTACTGAAACACACAAACCGGAAGAGAGAGAATTAAAAATAAAGTAGGTGTACTGTACATTGAGAAAGTAAGGAAAAGGAAAGATATATAACAGGAAATAGGAAAATATGATTGAAAGAGAAAATGTTACAATTGTACATCAACTGCAAGAATATATGTTCAGGGAACCATTTGTGTGGAAAGTTTTCATCTACTTTTCTTGAAATTTCTAGTGGAAGTTGTCTTAAAGGAACCTGTTTATAACGGTAGGAATTTAATCTCATGTTTGCCTCATTTCTTATGATTTTATTTCTCATTTCAAGTAAAACATTGTCATCCCCTGGAAATATCTCTCTCTTATCACCTTTAAATTAGGAGTCTCTAAGCTCACTACAAATGCAGCATTATTGCACCTGATTTAGCTATTATACCATTAGACTCATGAAATTCTGAATTAATATATTCATGAGAGGTTGCTATTTACCTCGCATGGGTGGAGTGCAGCAATGTATGAATGAATTTTTGTTGATGCATTATTTATTACCGTCTTCTTTTCAAGCACGCCCTGGGTACAATATAATAGCATTCATATATGAAAAATAAAGCAGAACATGAATTGAATTCATGCATATAGTCGAGCAGGAAAAGAAAACATGATGAATGCAGATGAATATGAAAATACATTGCAAATAAATGCCATTGCTGGAATTCAAACCTTCAACCCAATCATTGAAAGGTGATCATCAGGACAACTACACAACAAGCGTGGGCAGAAAAACCTGTGTATAAAGACCACCTGCTCTGACAACTTCTTAATCTATTCTTTCCAAATATACTGGATCTTTTTGTAATGTTGATGACAAAAAAGTTCCTTGAAAAAAACTTTGTGTGTTGTATTGATTTTCAGGCCATTTTCAGTCATGGCACAAACGGTATTCCATAGCTACATGTATCATCGGGACCTGATAAAAGTTTGATAGAAAGATTGTCTTATTGATTTTCAAGATAAAAAAAAGAGAAGCACACATTGTTATCATGCCCTATGTATTATTCTATATGCGATGAAGTTAATGCTCCACTACCCTTTGCCCTCGTAGTCCGAATAGCCTATTTGAAATCGAATCGCCAACTACTGTTTACTCTTTCAACAGAATGTGCGGGAACACAATTGCACCCTGCCTTCTTGATACATTGTAGGTTTTTTCCCTTCTTTCTCTCGCCCTCAGCCTGTGAACCCCACATTGTCGTATATTTCTACTTCAATGGTCGCGACATTTATGGCTCGTGTTCTCCGACTGAGTAGCTTTCAACGAGTGGGGTTTCTTGATTAATCATCTTCTCGGGATCAGTTTATCTGATTAGCGATTTAGCTGCATTGGAATCTAACGTGGAATTGGGCTCGTGTGCTGGGCGTCTGCAATGCTTTTCGAGTTCTGATGCCCAGATTTGTTTTTCATCCACCTGAACATTCTTTAGTGAAACAGACTTGAAATAAACTTGGAACAAACATTCCCATGCATACCTGACTCTGTATGTTACATTGTACAATGGACTTGAAATGTACTTTGTATGTTGCATTGTGAAGGATGTGAAACGTACACGCTGCAGTGGCTTTGATGATTACATCTGAATGGTTGGAATTCTTTAGCATCAACATTGAAAGGAATAATTGTGCTTTGATTTCAATGGCAGGGAACTTTTCAATGGCTGTTGATATTATGCATTTTATGAATTGTGTTTTGATGGTTCTGTGATTGGACACATGTATCAAAAGTAAGTTTGAAAATTGATGTGATCAGTGCTTGAAGAGACTTATTTGAAAATATCTTGGGGATTATTTGTCATTTCATTGTGTTTTAATGAGTAACATAAAACGAGGAGATCAGGAACAAAATTAAAATTGTTTAAAAAATCTTTAAAATCTTTCTGATCAGGTAGATTACTCTATTTAGATCCTATTCTTTGATAGATCTTTCAATCTGTGTTTTAAAGAAATTAAAAGGGGCCAAAGTGTACACAACAGAACCCATTCTAAAGAGATAGCGAAGCGTATGTCCCTCTTCACCCCCTTTTACAGTATCCTTTATAGTTCTGAAGTCCCGAATAAACATTGTTAGATGGAAAAATGCTGTACCTTCAGCCCTTCATTTATCTTTTTGCATTCGATACTTGTCAAAATCAGAAATTCCACATATATTTTGGGCTTTGTGTAAATTCTCACTCAAAGATCTTACAAGAACATTATTTTGTGAAAGATATATTTCAGTAATTCTTCCAAGTTCACAGGTCAAAATTTAGTTTGTCGACTTAATCATTAATTCAATAGCCAAAATTAAAATCAAATTGAATAATTTGTGGACTTTGTACGATGATATCATTTGTTTTATTGTTTACATATTCTGAATTATCAAAGGTTATCAGATGAATAGGTAATATCTTTAAATGAATAAAAAAAAAGATCGGTATTTGAGTATACAAATGCAAACAAGTGCTACTCATTTTCTCGTATTTTAAAAGGTTAAGCCTTAATGTGTAAACGTTTCAGAGTATGCGATGCAAATTTACATGACAACCAGGAATTTGATTCTACTTGCAGCAATGATGATTATTTTGCAAACATGAAATACACACAGGGAATAATGTATAAAACTCTGTCCATCCAAAATAGGCCTACTTCATTTGTTCAACTGTCATATTGCTTTCTGATTAATTCTTTTCTTTTCTTGCAAGAACAAATTTGAATATTGTGGTTTGCGATTGTCTTCAATTTTAAAATATCAGCCCTTCAATAATTCATAAAAAGCTCTTGTTATGATACGAGGAATTGTTTATTTTTGTGGTCTTGTGTGCTATTAAAGTACATTGTACTTTTTTAGCAATAGTCTGCTCATGGAGAACAGAATTTTAGTCCCATCTCCATAAACCTGCTATTGTATTCAAAACTAATAGATTTCAAATTGAATGTGTATTTTCATAGATTCCTATTCATTCAAAATGCACAATTACATCAAAGTCTTCATCAATTCATTCCAAGGATCAGACAAATCTCCTTTCTTTTTTAAATTGTTTTGATAACCCTGGAGCACTTTTCTCTATTTTAAGAGTGAATGTGTAATGCAACAAATATGTCTTGGTCATTGTTTGATAAGGGAATGTGGTCATTTAAAAGATTTAAATGCGCCATCTACATTGATTTCATTGTACTTTTTCCACAATACTAACTATTCCATCCACCTGTTTTGCAGAATTATGTTGTTCAACTAGGTTGAGTTTACATACATGGCCAGGGTTGCCAACTGATTCAGAATTTTGGTGTTTACATTCCTGAATGAATGAGTGAATGAATAGGCAAAAGGCATTTTATTCTCAAGCTTTGTTCTGTTATAAACATTTCAGTGTTATGGCTCCTTGTAATTTTTTTTCCCAATGAAATCTCTACATTAGCATGGGTATTTCAATAGCTTGTTTACTTAATGTAGTAATTTAAATGTAGTTAAGTCTTCTTCATGGAACAACGGTCGTAAATAAAATCCAGTTTGCATACATTATTTGCTGCTATGTTGGGAAAGCCTGAGGTATGCTTTCAGGTTATCAAGTACAAGCATTGAAATAAATGTATGCATGAAATGTACACCTTCTAGGAAAACTATGTTTCAATAGGAGAGACACCTGCTTGAGAGGTTAAGAAATAGCTTGCAAATGTCTATTTGAGTAAAAAAATGTTTCACAATTTCTTTTCAGAATACAACTGTTTTGAAGCGAAAATCCAGTCGTTGCGCGAGGAGATGATGCAGAACTCTGTTAGTCCCACAGGCAGTCTTAGGACGTCGGCAAAGAGGACATTATTTGTCAGGTAAGGTTCACTTAGTTGCAGGCCCAAATCCTTCTTAAATTAATTCAAAAGCTGACACTTAGTGACAGATTTAGAAACTGAGATTTTGAAAAAAAATTGGAGGAAGAAGTAGTTGCCTCAAAAAAACTTCAAAATCTTGAGAAATATACTAAATAATAAAACATTATGAGCAACTCCACAATATCAATCTACTGAAAACTAATTCTGAATATTGAGTTACAGAGTGTATCATTTTTCATATTTTTCATACAAAATTAACAAAACCGAAAATTACAGATCAACCCCTCAATCCGGAAGGCGGAGATCAAACAGATTAGTAATTCACGCTCTTTATCAGTTACCAGATGCAACAAGGGTGATGCCAGCAATCTATTTCTGAAAACAGACATTCGCCGTTGGACTATGATTAAAGGAGCAGGGATAGCTGCTGTCTACCGAGCCAAATTCTTACTTTTTACTTCAGTGGCATCATCCACATAAGAAACTCAATCATAATGAACCCATTTCTATGGAAGTGTCCTGGTACATAGGTTCTTATTCTTGCCTTTCAACCAGAGGGTCAGTGGTTCAAATCCCATCCGTGACGTTAATTTCCTTCAGCAAGAAATGTATCCACAAAGTGCTGCACTCAAGTCAGTTGAGATGAATTGTTACGGATAGAAGAAATTCCTTGAATGCAGTGAGCACCATACGGTTGCCTTGCTATAGCTGGGTAATAATGCACACAAGGCTTAGAAAAAGTCTCAT
This sequence comes from Temnopleurus reevesii, assembly GCA_036244855.1. Classification (NCBI taxonomy): domain Eukaryota; kingdom Metazoa; phylum Echinodermata; class Echinoidea; order Temnopleuroida; family Temnopleuridae; genus Temnopleurus; species Temnopleurus reevesii. The sequence continues at coordinate 107,462 of BQKZ01000918.1, forward strand.
TTAGCACAATACGAATGTGTATTATTATTATTATTAATTCTCATTCCTTTCTGCCATCTCTAGAACACTGTTTGACTATGACAAAAGCAGGGATAGCGGCCTACCTAGCCAAGGTCTTAGCTTCGACTTCGGTGACATCATCCACGTTACGAACGCTAGCGATGATGAATGGTGGCAAGCTCGTCATATTCTTCCCAATGGAGAGGAGGGAGAACTCGGCATCATTCCAAGCAAGAGGAGGTATGTTGATATTCGTATATTTTAGCGCACAGATATTTTTAAGATTTAGGACCACTGACACATTTGCGTGTTGTTATTTCCACGTTTTTGAAAGTGTTTGTACACATTGAATTTTCATCTTACAGAATGGAAATTTTGGAAATTATCAAAAATGAAACCACCTTTAGAATTTTAGCTTTTACAATATTCAAGCTGTAAAGGGGAACCCACCCCTGGAATTATTGTTCTGTCAGTGAATGAAAAAAAAAATGTAAAGAATGAACTGAAAGTTTGAGAAAAATCGGATAATCCATTGAAAAGTTGTGAATTTTCAAATTCTAAATGATATCAAGATCCCTACTGCTGAAGGGGATCCTTGAGGTCTGCAACTTTAACAGAACATGGGACGTCATCTCTGACAATTTCTCATTCATTCGTTGTACCAAATTTCACTTTGTCCTTTTATTCATGAATGTCAACAAGATGTTGGTTTTCATTTGAGCAGCGTGTGCACAGTTTGTCAGATTTTCCCTGATATTTTTGGTTTATTCATTTTGCTGATTTTCGTTGTTAAGACCACAATGATTCCAGGGGTGGGTCCCCATTGAAGTTTTAGCATACAGGGACTCAATCTCATCACATACCTGGAAAATAAAGCACATTTATGAATTTTGGTCATATTTCACTTGGTAACATAATTACATGTATTTATTTTTTACAAATCTTAGATCTACCCATATTTAGACGTAGTGAAGTCATGAACAGAAAGCCTATTAATGAATATTGGTCATATCTCACTTTTTCTCTATGTTCTTTCATCAACCTACAGAGTGGAGAGGAAAGAGAAGGCCAGGTTACGGAGCGTCAAATTCTCTGGTAACAAAGATCGCAACAACATCCAAGAACCAACGGTAAGCTAAGAAATTCAGATCTTTTTATCCAAACAAAAGTTCATCACACAATGTTCAATTGTTTTCTACATCTCATTTGATAGGAATAGGTGAATTAGGACAGTCTATTTTATGGAGCAAGCTTTGTGGAATATTATTGAATTAGTTTTCTGATATTCCGTTTGTGAGGTATAGGTTGACTCAAGTTATTGTCATCAAGACAGATAGTTTAACTTTCGAATATAATGTATGCAAAGTGGATGCTGATCCTAAAAAAAATTGTGTAATCCCATATGTAGTCATTTGTGTAGGTTAATAAAAACTTATTCATGTTCTAAGATATTTTGTGTACAACTAGAGCTGACTGTAGATAATAAAGCAAGTAGAGTTTCTTCATGAAATTCAAGGGCATCAGGTGTTAAAAACCTTTAATCTTTTGTACTGTCCCATTTATACCAATTGATGTTAGTGGATTAATACCATCAATGTTCCACAATGTTTTATGTATTTCAGGGCACTGTAAATAAAAAGGGCAAGAAGGGTTTCTTCAGGAGGTTTATGAGCGTCAGATATTGAAACATTCAAGCTTTTGCACCAGCTGTCCCATTTTAATTTTGTTCCATCCATGCTCTACAATGTTTTCTGTATTCCAGGGTACCAGAAATCACAAGGGCAAGGAGGGTTTCCTCAGGAATTTCAATAACATCAGGAGAGCTTTTCATGAAGCTTGCTGCCAGCAACAATTAGTTATCAATGACTATTCATATAAAATCCTGGATTTTGATTGGATGAAAAGCCCTATTACTGACTGTTGCTCTGGTAACTGTCAGAAAATGACTGCTTTTTGTTGGTGATAAGCTTCATAAAATGGCCTCCCATTGTTAAACCCTTAAATTTTTTGCACAGTCCCATGTATAATGATTGATGTTTGTTTGTGGACTCCATTCACGTTTCGCTCTGTCTGAAATGTATTCTTGTTCTCCAAAATATGTGTATTCCAGGGCACTGTAAATAACAAAGGCAAGAAGGGTTTCTTCAGGAAGTTCAAGAAGAACAGAGACAGCGATCAGGAGACAAGCGACCCAGAACGTAAGTTTTCAGTAAACAATATAATGTACATTGAAGGTGAATCTAAATTGTATAAAGACACAAAAATTAACATATTCATATATAGATAGAAAATTTTCGTCCTATTTAGTAAGGTTTTTTTCAGTGAAAATAAGACACTTAAAGGACAAAATAGGATATTGTAAGTCTTTGAGATGAGATTTCGAAAGATAATGGAAGCTAAAAATGGGATTTATTTTCTGAAAATCTCACAAATCTGCTTTATGATGACTAATGAAATAATCAGCAGAAAAGTAGACAATGTATTTAGATAACACTGAAGTAAAGACAAAACACTATTCCAGATTTTGATGACAGATTTTATTTTTAATCAAAGGATATTACATTTTAATATAAGAATTCCCAAGAAGTAGATTCAAAATTATCTGTGTACATTTTTCATATTAGATTCAATCCAAGTAATAACTTCATACCCTCTCAGTGGTGCCTTGAAATTTATGGTTTAAATATTTGCATGGTATATAATTGCATGTTGTAGAATAATGGGCTTCATTTTCTTAATCTTGTTGATTGCATGAAAAACTTTAAATCGTAGAGGATAAAGTATAGATAGAAAATGTGAAATATTTGTGCTGGTTGCTTGAAATATGTTACTTGCCTAAACGCAAATGCAAAAAAAACAGTACTTTCATGTATGTATTTGTAATAGCTTTCTGTCTTTTCTACGCTTTCACTTCAATACTGATTCGAACATCAATTCTACTTTAATTGAAGAAAGTTAATCAGTTGTCTCACGATGTGCAAACGTAGAACGTTAGTATAGTGACGTTTCGGCTGCTATATACTGCTAGCCTTTATCAAACTATATGAAGACAGGCTACGCTGCGCGCACCTTATATTGCCTCGGGAGCGGCCCGGGGCGATCGGGTGTGTGTTCCTAGTGCTGTGATTGGTTGTTGCCATTGACCAATCAGCGGTCGCGCTATTGTTCCCCGCCGAGTCGGTTGGCGAGGGCGCGCTGAGTGTAGCGATCGGGCGGGCGCTGTTGTTCCCAATGCCGACGTCGGAGGAGCGAGCGGGCATGTCACTGTCCCTCGCCGTGGCGGCAGGGGGCGCGCTATCTCGAACTATTCTACTTTGTTAAGCATTTTGAATGCAATTGTTCTTCTCCATATTTCCTCTTCATGTTCTTCTTCTGCAACTGTAATTTGGATGGGGATAATTTTTTTCATGTCTGAATTTCAATTTTTCCTAACCATAACTTTCTTTCTTTCCTCATGCTTTGCTTTTTAAACGCTTTGCAATAGTGTCGTCTTCTATCGTAGTATCAACATCTTCTGCTCCAGGTTAATAATAATAATAAATTCAGAGGGCATTTTTCACTAAAATTGCCCCGAGAAAGGGCATGAAAAAATCACATTCCTTTTTCACTTGAATCCTGGATGTGTTTCTTAAATATGTTTGTAGAGGTACGCTCGAATCTAAGAACGATTGATGATCCTTTTCTGACCGCTTCCTGCACTTGATAATATCAACTGGTGCTTAATCGCAGCTGTGAAAGGGTCACCAGTTCCTAGAATTGTGTATAAATCAACGAACAGCTTTATGAAACACAACCCAGGTTATTCTGACTCTATGTCAGTTGCATTGCATGATGTAAAGTGTACACTTTATTATACCCTGATCGCATGATATAACTAAATAATTTCTCCAATATATTGATCTTATGATATTCTACACAGTACCAACCATAATAACATGTGATCTTGTTCCAATTAATCCTGTTAATTGTATACAATTGCAAATATACCTCTAGTTTCAGATCAATTATAATCTAAATGTTATTTTTTATTCTATTCAAGCGTTAAACATTGATAGATTTCACCCTTTGATATTGTTGTATTTGGTTTTTCACCTTTGTCATAAGTAATGTACGCAATTCTTGTATTAAATATGCACAAAAGAGTTAACTAGCTTCAATCAAAAGCTCCACAGAGTAGCTGAATTGTAACATGTTTAAAGGAAAAGTCTCAATCATTTAAAACTAAAGGGTTCATCACAGTCAGTGTAAATGTTACACTTGTCAATCACTTTATATGTGTAATGTACCACCCAGTCATTTGTAATGAGAGTAGTAATGTCATGTTTACAGAGATGCCAACTGTTACAGAATATGCATGAGGTGTATTTTCATCTCAATTCAAGGCTTTCGTCAGAGGTGAATAACTGAGAGTACAGATTTTGTTGCCATGTATGCTCTCACTTTTTGTTAAGCTGTTGCATTATTAGCATCTGCATTTTGACCTCATACTTATTCTGGAACAGTTGGTGCTTCTGCATTCAAAAACTCACAATGGGAGACCGTGCTTTTGCCATAGCAGCTCCAAAACTTTGGAACAGCTTGCCAATCCACATCAGAAACTTTCAATCCCTAAATACCTTCAAGTCCAATTTAAAAGCATATCTTTTCTCTTAAAAAACTTCTATGTACAATTTGGCATTGAGACATAATTAGCACAGCTGAATATATTTAGTATAGTAATTGCGCTATATAAATCCATGTATATTATATTATATATGTAGTCCTTTAAATCTTTGGATCTGACAGGGAAATTGTCTCCACCACCCAGCAATAAAAGTATTCCACCCACCCTACCTCCTCCCCCCCCCCCCAAAAAAAATGTCTCTATTGCAACTACACTGTAAAACCGTATTATACTTAGGAGGTGTTGCTCAGAATCAACTGCAAATCAACTGCAACTTTTGAAATTGTAACGCGCATTTTTATTCATGCGCGGTGTGCGCATTGAACAAGACGCGCATGAAACAATGATTTTGATTGGCATAATCCGATCAATTGCAACCCTCGAGCAACACCCCTCTAGACTTGTAGAATATGTCCAACTAATTCACTGGGAACCACAAATCTTAATCATGTCCCCCCCCCCCCATGCACTGTGAGTCAAAGTAACAGATGATTTGTATTGGACAAAGTAAACAACTTCCATTTGATCATTTTCAATAGCCAGATGCACAATTACAAATGTCATTCCCTCTTATTCTATGGAGAAATGTTGAACATGTGTTATAACTCTTCAGTGAATAAATGGGGATTGTTTTAATTCATTATGATCATGAAGCTATTGTGGAGTTGTTTACTCTGTCCAAGTCCTTTTTCCATTATGCTCAGAGTAATAACCTTGCGTGTTTATCCAGATAATATAGTAAATTTAGGAGCACAATTTAATAGGTGTAAATGTACCTTCACATTTTAACAAAACACATCCTTTGTCTCTTTTTCACCTCTTAACAGCTTTCACATCCAACGCCAGTGATAGTGAGAGTAGCTACAGTAAGTAGAAATGTATTATGTATCCTGATTTGATCACTTAAATGACTTGATAGGGATCTCCAAATTGGCAATTAATCATCAATTTTAACATACAGTCAAACCCATCTTAGCAGCCACTATCTATAGTGACTACCTATCCACAGTGGCAACCTAAATTAGTTCCCTCCAGTTGTAACTAGGTGTTATAGAACCCATCTATAGAGGTCACCTGTTTTCAGTGGCAACTTTTTCTGGTTCCCTTGGGTGGCCACAATAGACATGTTTGACTGCAGCTCATTCTAATGATTTCAATGAATTTTAAAAACCATTTTGGAAGACAGATAATGAGCACAATTGCATCAATATTGTTTTCATGACAATTATTATACATATGATTGAATTTTTACTAACCTCCAATTATGAATATTTGAATATGATTAAAATAGAAAGCTGAATATCTGTATGTATTGGCTCTCTTCAGAAGATGGAAATATGTTTGATATCAAGTAGTGTATACTTATTCAAATATTGTAATGTGTTTTTCTTACAGGGAATGAGGAGATTATTCTTTCATATGAAGCAGTCGTCCAGCAAGAAAGTGAGTCAATCATTCATTATTTTTTATACATTCATCCCATCCTCTCTGTTAAATATATTTTCAATATGATGAAGTTTGCTGGAGTCTTTCACTTAGTACTAGTCCTTAGAAGGTCAACTGTATTTTGTCATTTAAATGAGGATTTGGGGGAATAATTTTACTTTTGAATGGGCCAAGAAAATTTTGATCGCCATTTAAAAAAGAAAAAAAAAACAGAGTTGATTGGTTTGAAATTGTTTTTTTAAAGCCACATTTCATGCTAAAAAAATTATGTGAATAATTGCAAATCAACCGCAACCCCCAAATCAATAGTAAGTCTTCCAATCAACTGCAACTTTCAATCAAGCGTAAGTTAGGATCAATTCTGTTACTAGAAATGATATCAAAAGCAAATATCTATGGAAATATTGCAATCGATTGCAAATCAATCGTAACTTTACAGGAAAAGGTAAACCAAGGGATCAACCAAAATGACTTTAGCCAACTTGCAATGCAAGCTATGACTGAATGATATTGTCGGAGAGGAATGATAAAAAAGTTGGAAATTTGCAAACATCATATGAATTCTATATAGCAATTTCAGGGACTGATCTTCAGAATTTGCAGAGGATCTATAGATACATGTAGCTCTCCTAGAGGCTCACAAACATAATTTTGGGGATGCTTAATTGGGTCGTAATTTATTGAGATTGAGGTACAGGAGGCTCTATAAATTGCTCTACTCAAAAGCATGTAAGGAAAGCTTTAGGAGAGTAATTGCTCTCACTCCTCTACGATTATGTATTTCCTGCAATTTATTAATTTTTGTCTTTCCTATTTTATCTTTCTTGACAGTTAAGTACACACGGCCTGTCATAATCCTTGGGCCTGGCAAAGACAGGATCAACGACGATCTCATCTCAGAAATGCCTGATGAATTTGGAAGCTGTGTGCCACGTAAGTAAATTGAAACCCAATAGAGCTTCATCTTTTGATCCTATCTATAAGCAGATTGACCCGAGTATCAAGTATGTGCACCAATGATACAGACCTTCCGAATGGCTTATCTTACGAGATCTCATCTTGGAAATGCCTGATGAATTTGGAAGCTGTGTGCCACGTAAGTAAAATGAAATTAAAGAGAGCTTGAGCTTTCAATCCTGAACAACCTGAACTTGCTCAATTTCTGTTGGATACAGAAATTGGCATAGACATTTTAATAAAATGTAGTTCTGTATATAGGCTAACCTGTTTTATTAATTATTTTCGTACCATTTTTATGTCTATATCGTTATTTGGTGCCACAGACATTTTCGGCATGTTTTGGCATTTCTCTGAATTTTACTTCCATAAGTGCCAAGGGAGAAGTGATCTCACTCGTTAGATTGTCTATAATACCATTTTGTTAAATCACAAGATGTTGGTTCTAAACAATCCTATGAATTTTTTTTACAGATACGACAAGAGCGAGGAGACCTCATGAGGTGGACGGACGAGACTACCATTTTGTCGAGTCACGGGAGCAGATGGAGAAAGATATCCAGAATCATCTCTTCATCGAAGCAGGCCAATACAACGAGAATCTCTATGGAACCAGTGTAGCGTCAGTCAAGGAGGTATCAGAAAAGGTACATATTTACAGAACTAAAGTGAGATACTCGACTGATGTCCAAGTGACTTTGTTTTTTTATCAGGATTATTTTGTATTTTCAACACATTCTCCTTTCCAGCCCGAAAATTTAGCATCTCAAATATATTTATTTGCTAAAATATCTTCTTGAGTTCAAACCTGAAAGAAAAAAGTCACTATTGTGCAGAGGACGAAAAAAAAAATGTTGACAGCAGGGCGCGATGAAACGTAGGGGAGGGGGGTCAATTATGCCCCCCCCCCTTCCTGGTATAGATAGGGTTAAAGTGGTAATTCCACCAGATGTTTGCAGATAGCTTACCTGCATTCCTAAAATAGGAAAACACAAGTACATTAAATCAGGGACAAAAATCGTTTTGTATGTCAATGAAAATTAAACATCAGTATCCTCGTTTTTTATTTCCAGGGCAAACATTGTATCCTAGACGTCAGCGGTAACGCCATCAAACGCCTGCAAGTCGCTCAGCTCTACCCCATCGCAATCTTCCTCAAACCCAAGTCGGTCGATTCAATCATCGAGATGAACAAGAGAGTGTCGGAAGATCAGGCTAGGAAGACGTATGAGAGGGCGCTCAAATTGGAACAGGAATTCTTGGAATACTTCACAGGTGAGTGGTGATGATGATGGTGGTGGTGGTGNAGCCATCATTAGACCAGAGCTTCACGCAGAATAAAATCAATAGAATAAACCAAGGCATTTAGAGATGTGGTGTTTTAGGGGCGCTTTGGAAAAATGCAGAAATAATTGTGAGTTTTTCCACCGGGCGATCAATGAGATGGGTTCTGACCCTGATGTCCATCTTTGAATCTATGGGATTTTGCATTTGTGGTGGATATGGGAGAAAGAAAGGGAGAACATGAGAGAGAATAAATGATTGACCCCTTCACACACTTGCTCTGAGTAATGAAAAAAAGTACCTTCAGTGTATTTTTAGTAACAGAAGATTTAGATGAGGTACAGTGTATCATACATGTGTATATTCACTCATTCGACTTTATTCCCCATAAAAACCAATGAGCGGGTTCTTGAGGTTTGATGGGGTTAGTTTGTGAAGGGGCGTGTGGGTGGTGGGGGCGTGTGGGTGGTGGTGGTGGTGGTGGTGGTGGCGGTGGTGGGTGGTGGCGGTGGCGGTGGCGGTAAGGTGGCAGTAAGATGATGGTGGTAGTGATGGTGTTGATGATGATGATAATGGTGATGATGGTGATTGTGATGGTGGTGGTGCTGATGGTGTTCGTGATGATAATGGTGATGGTAGTGGTTGTTGTGGTAGTTATGGTGATGGTGGTGGTG
>BQKZ01000919.1:13368-44330 GCA_036244855.1 Temnopleurus reevesii
TTCTCACATTGGCATATTCTGTCCAAAAGTAATCGCAATTGCACATTGAATGATTACATGACTATTCATAAACTCATATTCACAGAAACTTGATACAGCTGAAATGAGGGGTATTTTGGTTAACTCAACCAATCATGTTTTTCCCTCAGCCTGATACGAGTTTTAATAGCTTGCTTCCTAATATATTCACATTTATGCACCTTTCTTGCCAAAAACCTAGTTGTGCGGTATTCCTTGAACTGGTTAACAATTTGACTACAAACTTGGAATCGCGTTAGCGTACTTTACTTGTTCCTATGTCAGGCAAGTCTTTGGTCAAGCTTTGTCTAAAATAAACTTGCCTATTTATGAACTATTTGGAATAACAACCTTTCCGTATACAGTCCCTGACAAGGAGCAGACACTGGAAATTTAGCCTACTCTGGTACAGTAACGAAGGTGACTCTCCCTATACTTCTCTCAACTGGAACCTGGACGGTCTGGCTGTACTGTAAGCAGAAGGGATAACAGCTTTTGGACAAAGTAAACAACTCCATTCAAGCATTCACAATAGATAGATACACACAAAGAAATTCACTCCCTCTTATTCTGCTGAAATATGTCAACAGGTGTCACAAAATGAATAGAAAGTGTACTTTCTTTTGTGTGTATCTATCTATTGTGAATGCCTGAATGGAGTTGTGTACTTATTCCAAAATTGTTAATTCCATCTGTTCACATTGCGAGGGTCTTTAAAAATGAACAATCGTAATTTCATCAATTATTACCTGCAGACATGATGACAACAGCTGACATGAGAGCATACTCGCTGTCGTCCAGCATCATTCTATTGACCCGCTGACCAAAGTCAAAGAGTAGATCAAACAGATTCCCCATGGGCATCTTGTGGGCATCGAGAAGGCTGAAGGTATCACCCGTAGTCCACCAGTATACTGTGTTTGTGGCCACGTCAACGACAGTTGAGAATCGTATCGTCAACACCTAGCGTATTAGGGTGGAAGGCAACACAAAACTTATTAGAAGGCATCACCTACAGAAGTCCTTAAAATTATTGAAAATTGAATGACTTGCTAACTGAACTAAAAGAGTTGACCAAACAGATTCCAGATTGGTATCCTGTGAGCATTGAGAAGGCTGAAGGCATCACCTGTAGTCCACCAGTACACAGCGTTTGTGGCAACATCAACGACTGTTGAGCATCGTATCGTCAAATCCTGGGTTTAGGGGTGTAAAATGAATATTACTTAGAGGATGGTATGACATGAAGTCTGCCTGTACACAGTGCTTATGCAACGACTCCTTCAAATTTTGTCTTCTACCAACTAGTTTTTGGAGTGGAAGATTGGCTAGATGAATCCTCGATCCCACATGATCAAAACCACATGATCAGATAGATATTACCGCTTATACGATGCGATCAGAAATCAGAAACATTTGGGCAATTTTTACATTGACCCCGTGAAACTCAAATCTAATCAGTGCATATACCGTACTAGCATCTGATCGGTTGGCATCTGCTTAAAAGTTACACACTTGCGTTTATACCTGAAGTACATGAAATTTAAAGCACGCTTCCTGAGTGCAGAAATTTGCAAGGAAGGTATTCGGCTGGCAGTACACAAGCCAAAATTTAAATCAGGTTAAATAATTTCAACATCAGTAAAAATTTGTGTAACCCTGCCTATTTCTGCACAAAGGGAGCAAAACCATTTCAAATTTCGTTGATGCTGGTCTTATACATTGGGTACAAAATCAAATATGTAAATGAACTTGTCGGTGAGGAGCATACCTCAAACAGCCCTGTCTTGATGAGAGTGATCTGATCTTCCCTGTCAAGCTGCTTGAACCCTGGAATCATCTTACTGAAGTTGACGATTCTGGTGATCTGGCTAGTGAACTTGTTGGAGAAGAACGTCCACATCTTCTGGCCATCGATGGGGCCATCAGCGGGGTCCAGCTCCCTGGGCGGGATGGCGCTGGTTGGGAAACCTGGGGGCGGCTCGCACTTGCTGCAGTCATGGTCGTATTTGGAGTGCAACTGTAGGAATGGTAGTTGGGGGAAAACAAAAGTAAAATTGATGTAAAGATATTAATACAATTCTCTATAAACAACTAAAAAGATGATTACACAAAATAATGCTTACACGTACAGCAAACGGATGGAATTCAAAACTGGGTTTACAAGACCAGCGTCATAACCACCACACCATCAGACTGCTTCTAGGGATAAGAATCCAACTATCCCAATTTCTATGAATAACTGTTTAATAAAGTACTATTGAGAGCAACATTATTATCACAGATATTTGTGGTTGATTGTGAATCAATTGCAAATAAAATTGATTTTTTTTTTGTTTTTTTACTTGTATAGCAACTGCAACTTAAATCATTGACAATTTTTTGTAATTCTCCCCATGTTACTTTTTGGAAAAATTGTTGCAAACCCGTGCTCATAGCTGGTTAGTAAAAAAATAATGAATGGACAAAGTGTCATGTCCCTTTTGCAAACAATGGTGTACTTCTTCAATTTGATGAAATTCCTTGAAATTCAAAATGAAACTAACAGTTGTTATCTTTTACATACAGATTTGAATTTCAAGTAATTTCATGGAATGGCTTTCAAGAAAATGCATCCTTTGTTTGAGGAACAGACATGACACTTTGCATGGAATTCCCATACACTCACCCTGCCATTTAGCTCTTCATCCTCCCCAAGCTGAGGAAAGTACCTCTCCCTGAGGAACTTAATTCTCCTGAATGTATAGTGGCAGGTATCATGGTACACCTTGTTCACGTCGTGGATGATCTTCTGTAGTTTTGTCTTCATCTCGGGCGTGATCGGCTCATTGGGGTTGAAGTTATCCAACATTCCGCCACGTGGGGGCTCCATTTTTGGTTCGTCCTGGAGGCCGGGCTCTTCTTTGATGAACGGCTTGTGGTTCTGATGCGGGGACGAAGGTGATTTTGAGGGATGAAGGGATGGCGAGAAGGACGGGGAGCGTTCAGATTTGTCGGGGTCAGGCGTCGACCGTACCCTCTGGAGCGGGTTGTGCGGGGATTTGGGGTTGAGAGGCGAGTGGTTGCTCTTGCGATCCATGCTGTGGTGCATCTTGGCGTTGTGGACCATGAAAGGACTGCCCATGGGCGACATGGCCATGGAAAGGTGGGGAGGAGAGGCTGGCATGAAGGAGGAGGAGATTGCAAGAGGTGGTCTCGTCATAGCGATCGGGGACCAGGGCGAGCCCAGAGGAGAGTGAGAGGGCAGGAATGATGCTGGGGACATACCCTGAGGGAAGGAGGAGGGAATTTGAAAAAACTGGCCGCCGTGGCCCTGCAGGGGCGAGTAGGACGAGATCTGCTTCCCATGAGGTAGCGGGAATTCCTCTAGCGATTTACGCCGCTTCATCGAAACCCCGTGCCCGTATTTTGACGACGATGGAGAGTCCCTACTATCTGATCTTGTACTCTTCTCATCGTCCTCGTCGCGATCGCGATCGTCCATATCTGCATCAAGATCTTTGTTATTGTCCACCACCACTACCGTCGGACTGGGTGGTATAAGTACATCCCCCCTCTGCCCCTTCTCCGCTCCTTCCCTCCCTTCTCTGGAGACATCTTTCGGTATTAATATGACAGGTTGTCCTGATCGTAGCATCTTGGAGATTGTGGACATAGGCAGTTTGGTGAACGTTGACTCGTCTACCTCCATGGCTGTTGGCTGCTCGCTACTGGGGGCGCTATCTGATGACCGACTGTACGCACAATTCGCATACTCATCTTCAAACTTATCAAACTTACTTTGGGGTACGCTTGGTGATGTGTCGTGCCTCTGGGCGGGGTTGTTACCCGGCGAGCTCAGCTTGATAGCCGAATACAAGTCGACACCATTCCCACGTGGATCTCCCGCTCTGAACGGTGGGGTTGATAAACTGGTAATCGTCGGCGACTGCATGGCGCTCTGCTGCATGTTGGTGGACGGGCACGTATCCTGGCAGCCGCCGGTGACCGACGACCGTCGACTGTGCATGGGCGGTGGGGAGCCCTCCGGTGGTGTGGATGTTTCGTTGTAGGAGGCAGGATCTCGCTCCTGGCCTCCTCCCTGCTCGAGTTCTTGTTTGATGATGGTGGAGATGGAGCGCATGTGTTCCATCACAACCTGTGGATTGACCTGGCCGTCTCCGCCCAACATGGCCGCCATGGGGAATCCCCCTGGCATACCACCGCCCATGCCGGGGTGTGGGTACATGCCTCCCATGCCAGGCATCGGCATGCTAGCCATCCCAGGAGGCATGTGGTGTCCCAGCATTGCTCCCTGCGGTCCTCCTGGGTGGTTCATTCCTCCAGGCGGCATCCCGCTCGGCCCGTACTTCCCTTGTGCGAACAGGTCTGGATGGTTGCTATAGAAACCTGCTGGCTTCACTGTCATATCACCCTGGTTGCGCTGCTTGGCAATGGTTTCGTGCATCTTCTCTATCATTCGTTTTGATCTCCGGCCTAATCTGGAACCTGTATAGGAAACAAAGACAAAAGAAACATGTTAAATATAATTTGTTGTGTCATGGGTGTACAGTGAGAACAGACATCTGAATTTTAATATTCATTGCTCTTGAAATTGTATCTAACAGATAACCTTAAACTAAGAGGGCACTTTGAACAAAGGCTGTCACACAGTCTGACTAATCTCTTCAGTTCTACTGGGAATGGGAATCTCTCCATGATTCAGCATGATCATGTGAATAAAACTCATTACCACTATAAAATTCAAGACTTTTTCATACAGAACAATTCCATGAGATGAAAATGAGACATTTTTCTCATGCTACAAAGATCTAAAAATATCATTTTCTTAAAGAAATCTAAGATCAAATGAATATCACAAGAGAAAAGCCAATGATAGGTCCGGAAGAAGGTACACAAGATGGATTAGAGAGAAAGGATAAAAAGCCAGAGAGATGGAAATGGAGGTAGCATCCAGGAAAACATAGGAAAGCGATGTGGTAGTCAATTATATAGCAAACACTGTATAGTGTATATACACACATCTTAAACCTGTTGACAACTGGAGTTAGGTTGTCTCTATGCAAAGTTTATGTGCATACAGAATTCAGTAGTAAATGGGTTAAAGATAATAGAGCTGGCAGACAAGAGCAGAAGCCAACTGAATCAGACATGTCATAAAAGAAGTGCAGTCCACAGTGACTGTTGTCACATCCAATTTAGATCTCCCCTCCCTCTAACCCTTCCTTCTTTCTAGGTAACTGATGAAGGTATTGAGGAGGGTTACTATTCAAATCTTCTAATTACTTAGAAATTGGCTCCATTAATAAAAATATAAAGAACAATGATCAATAAGGCACAATGCGCAACAGACAGGTGCAATCTAACTAAAAAAATAAGCATACACGGACATATTAGCCCATGTTTAATCCCAAACAGAGTTTGGTCCTTACAGACACCAATCTCCATCAACTTCACGTCATATCTTTAAGAGTACAGAATTCAGCAAATACTATGTATACTATATTTGAACTCGGACTAAAGATTAAAGAGAATATCGAGTACTTGCAAAGAACTTCAATTTGGAAAAATGAATGATTAAAATAATCTTATGTTACAAACAAAGCACAACGTGACTTGTGTAGACAAGGGAAAACTAATATAACCTCAAACCGGTTAAAAGCGAAATTATGTCATTCTCCACGTGCTCTGTCCACTGCAGCAAACACAGGAAGCAGCGCGTGGGACTGGTATAAAATCTGTCGGCCCGACATGGCCCAATTTTGACCCTTTATTTGCACATTTCTCTGCCATTATACATTTTCTTGCAAAACACTTTGGCACATATTATTTATTCATAGTTCTGAACATTCTTCTCACATTTTGTGCGATTCTGTGAACATTTATTTTATTAATTTAACAAATACCAGAATATAGCTTTAATCTATAGAGAAGATGAAAAGCAGGAAGCAACTGAGCCAGACGCAGCATAATAGAGGTGAAGGGCACAGCGACTGTTTTCACATCCAATTTAGATCTCCCCTTCCTTCCTTCTTGGTAACTGATTAAGGTATTGAGGAGGGCGACTGCCCAAATCCCTTGATTATTGGTCAATCTTGGGCTGATATAGGACCGATTGGAGGAGTATCCATCACCGAGATGTCATCCCTGATTTATACCACTGGTCTCAGACTCTTAGTAGATGTCTTGATGAGACGAGGTTTACTTTTGTGATCGGTTCTTGTCTAGCTACCCATTCATCTATCAGGCCTGGCGCATTCAGTCTAGGTCAAAAAAATTGTTAGTATCCACTCAAATGCATTTTTTGAAGTAAACAAATTGGTTTAGGTAAGGCCATTTTCAGAGGGTTGGTCGGTTGAGGGAATCCAAACCTTTTGGAGGGGGGCTCTGCTACAGTATTTTTTTCAATGATGTATGATTTCAATCATTCTATCCTTGTATATTTTCCGGTATTTTGTCTTTTGTCTATAGTTTTTTCAAAATAGTTCACAATTTTATAATTCATGGTATAGTATAGGTGCTGGGGGAGGAAGGCTCTGCTACAATAGAGTATTCTTTTTTAATGATGCATGATATATATCATTCTATCCTTGTACATTTTCCAGTCTCCTGATTTTTGTCAATGATTTCTTTTTTTTCAAAATGGTTCATTTTTTTAAAAAATTATAGTATAGTATAGATAATGATTGGGGGGGGGGGGGCTCTGCTACAATAAAGTATCTCTTTTTAACAATGGTGATATCAATCAATCTATCCTTTTATATTTTCCAGTAGTTCATCTTTGCTCCATATTTCAGGCTAGTATAAAAAGCTGAATTTTTTGGTGGGATTTTATATTCGCTAATTTTGCGACCACGAACTGGCTCCAACTTTCACTCCCTACAACTTGTAAACTTGTGTACAATGATTTTTTAAAACATGAAAATAGCAACCTGCTCATGTGTCAATATGTCTGAAATTTTACTAATATGTATGTATGCTAAAAACTTGGCTTTTATAGTATACAATACAAGATAATTCATGGCATACAGGATGAGGGGGGGGGGGGGGCAGGGGCTCTGCAACAGTGCATTTTGTTTTCAATGATGCAAGATGTCAATTATTTTATCCCTTCATATTTTCCAGGGGATCATTTGTCTTTTGTCCATGGTTTCTTTCTTCAAAAAAAACATTCACAATTTCTATATTTTCCCTTTTTACAACACAGTTCACAAAAAAAGTCAGGAATAAAGAAATCACTTAAGATATGAAACCTTTTTTTAGCCTCTTTTAGGTTTTTAATAACCCATTGTAAATGGATTGAAATTTCTATGTAGATAATCTACATGAATACACTCTTGTAATGATTTTATACGGTTGAATAATTTTATTTTAATAAAAACATAGAATTATTGACATTACGTCATCTGTTCAATTCATCAAGATGCTAAACTATTTTTTCCTCTTTTAAATCTATAAGTAAAACCAAGGTAAATACTTCAGCCCCATCTCTCTTGATACTTCAATGATAAGGAACAAAATATCTTGATGGTTCGGCTTCAATTTAGTTATGCAGACTTACTGTAATATAATTATTATACCTCTTCCTATTTTAATCTATGATAATCTGTATCACAAAAATAACTCTTTCTGCCATGCCAACTCTGCATTTGCTTCCATACCCAGTTGTCTGCATTTTTTAAATGCGCAGTCAATATAATTATTATGCCTCTTCCTATTCTAAAATCTATATTAGTCTATGTCACCAAAATAACTCTTTTTTTTACCCTTTCCCTTCCAAGTGTGATTCTATACATGTGTCTGCCTGATTAAGTCTCAATACGTCTTTTCATCATTCATTCCACCATTTCCTTGCATTATGCATTCTCCGACTTATATCTTGACTGTTCTCCGTTATTACTTTTCTCTCTTTCAAGATTTCTTTCTCTCTCCTCTCCCAAAAATCGCAATCTCCTTCATTTTCCTTTCTCCCATTTCTTCAAATATTACTTGTCCCTCTCCCTTCTTCATTTTCTCTCCTTCTCTTTATACATTTCTCCTTCTATCTTCAAATACTTAATTATCTCTCTCCCCTCTTCTTCATTTTATCCCCTCTTTCTTCAAATACTTCTCCTTCTCTCTCCCTGTCTTTTTTTCTTCACTCCCCTCTTTTTCATTTTCTCTCCCTTTCACTTTGCATATTTCTCCTTCTATATGTCACCTTTCTCCAAATATTTATCTTTTCTCTTTCTCTCTTCCCCACTCAATCATATTTTTTTCATACTCTCTACCCCTCTCTTTACATATTTCTCGTTTTTTAATCCCATCACTGTAGATAGCATTCATGACAAAACTGTCTGCAAAACTAAATTCCTTCTCGTAGTTGAGACATTCAGGCTCTTCAGCATAAATTCATACCAAGATTCGCTATTTTCTTTATTACTAACAGGAAAATAGATACATTGAATCTGAATATAGATAATTCTTGATAAAATACCAGAAAAAGCTGGCCTGCAAGCATCCATAGCTCTACGAAAAAAAACTATAATTTGCAAACCATTATTATCTGCAAATTATTATCTTGAAGCTTCCATTGTCTGGAAATTTAAAATAACAGTTGGCCTGTCTTCAAAAGGACATATATAGTTCATTAATTAGAAAAATATAATATGGTTCATTATTCAACGGTTCAATAATCCCCCAAATTATATAACATTCCTTGTTTAAAATCAGCTGAAAAAGCTATATGGTTTCTTAATCCCAAAGTATTTTTCATCTAAGCATAAAATAAAGTACGATCTTGGATAATCAAACATTCATAATAACGATCATACACTCTTTGCAATATGTTCAAACAAAAAATGACGCACTGTACAAACAACACAATACCACACATTTGTGCTTTGTGTGAATGGCCGATTGGTTTTGCGACCAAAAATTGACCAGTAATCAAACCGCGGCCTAATAACTCCTTGGCTCCAAGCGTAATTTGCAAGACGAGTCAAAAGGAGGAACGCATAAATTGGATGTGAAAACAGAGTGCATGCCTTTCACCAAAGAACGTTTCTTTGCTCCGATCTGCCCCTCCCCGTCATTATGTACACTGTTCATTCTAAAAGCTTGTAACAATGGGTTGCACTGGCATTCTTTGTACAAGTCTCTTTGCATTTCTCCTCTTTTGCTGGATGTAGACATTTTGCTGCATTTTATTCATTTATCTATGGATTCATTTTGTTTATTCATCCATCCATCCATCCATCCATACCCCCTCCCCTAGCACAAAGACACACACTTACTCACTCACTCACTCACTCACTCACTCACTCACACACTCACTCACTCACTCACTCACTCACTCATTCACTCACTCAATCACTCACACACTCACTCACTCACTCACTCACTCACTCACACACTCACTCACCCACTCATTCATTCATTCATTTATCATACATTTATAATAATAATAATAATAATAATATATGCAATTTATATAGTGCACGTATCCACTCTCATTGATGAGTGCTCAAGGCGCTTTGCATTTATTACCCTGGCTTTAGCCCGGCAGCCACCAGCCCACTTGCCATTTCAAGGAATGAAGATTCCTGCCAGGTACCCATTCACCTCACCTGGGTTGAGTGCAGCACAGTATGGATGAAATTCTTGCTGAAGGAAATTGACGCCATGGGTGGGATTCGAACCTACGACCCTCTGGTTGAAAGGCGAGAGTCACGACCACTACACCACGCCGCCTCCATTTATCCATTCATTTAGAAATACATTCATTCATTTTTAACACATTTATTTATACAAATCAACCATTCTTTCACCGGTCATGCATCCATCTATCCACCCATTAATTCACTTTTTACTATTTTCAATTCATCTCTTTCTCTTCCTATCTACATCTCATTATGAATTGTTGACAATATTCTAAAACCTTACCAACTAAATTTTATCCCTTTGATAGCATAAAACATGATGTAAGTAAACTGCTTTCCTCTTTACACTACTGGGCACTACCATTCCTCACCAGCAAAGCGAGACCCTAATGGCACAAACCTCAACTTCCAAATAGAATCTCACTTAAATATCAACATTTGAAAATTAAAGGAGCTGCTCTCTTTCATTTTCAAATTTAGAAAGATGCATGAATAAACAAAGAACATATAAATAAATAACTTGGCATTGGGCCAACCGATTTTACAACAGATCCCATTACTAATGACACCTCTTTTTTCAAATGGCCATGAATATCTGAATATATATGTGCTACAAATTAAAAACTCATGGTCTCTACAGAGAGCTTGGAAATGGTTTCCTTGGGAAAATAATTAGCCTAATCCGAATTCTGCCTCGAGGTTGGACAAAAATTGTTCTGTTAACCTTCATTTTCTTCTGTCATTATGTTAGTTGCTCATGAAATGTACAATAAAGATATATATACATAATCATATAAATGGAATTTGAGCTGGTATAAACACTAACAAAATCTTTGATTGACAGGTGGGTAAAAAGGGGCTGTTTACACTATGGCCAAATCATCGTGATCTCGATGTTGCTGTTTGAACATCGATGTCAAGATCAGCATAATTTGTAGTGTGGACATGAATTTCTGGTGATATGGAGTGTGATTTTGGGGAATTATCATCCTGCTGACAGTAGTGTGAACGGTCAGGTGATTTGAACATTGATGTATTTAAACGCATGTGCACTTATTATCATTAAAACAATTACGAGCGTTTTCAACGCACAGGAACATATTTGCCGTAATTGCTTTCCTCCAGCTCTTACTCCTCTGTGAATATTTTGCATTACTAATTATTGCTTTGTTTTCAACGATTGTTTGTTTATCTTTTTAAGTTTTATTGTTTTCAATATTTGTGTATATGTTTTGTCATGTTAACCAATCTTGGATGATTTATGTACGTACTTATAGAATCTATAATTTGGCCACTTGGCTGCTAGAGATTGTCATTTTCTACACCGTTTTGAATAAATAAATAAATAACTAAAAATGCATTTTGTTAAATTTGATTCCCTTTATTCCACAGCTCAGACATGTGCAGTCCTTCAAGTCTATGAATCTGGATCGCGATTTGAATCCCTCTCGAGAATGAATGCTCTCTGAATTTTTAATAATAATAATAATTAATAATAATATACTGTGCTTACAAAGTGCATATATCACACACTTATCTCGATGCACGGATTTAAATAAATGAAATAGAAACAACAGCATGTGCTCAGAAACGAATCAAGGTTACATATTGAACTCAACACTGGAAGGCTTTTTAAAAATAGATTTTGTTTTTAAACGTGCCTAAAAATTAAACCGATTTCCGGATCGCATTCCAAATCACTTTAATTTCGAGGTGTGAGCGCCCTTAGGTGACACACAGATACTGTCTGGCCTTGATTATGTTTCCCTAAAGATTCTTCAACAATTTAATTGCAGGTACCCAGGAAGTCTTAAGCACTAAAACAACCTCCTTTAACTATTTCAAATGAGCATTCAGCTTGACAAATCCGTCCATATCTTGGCGAATATTTTTCTTTGCTAAATTTTTATAAATGACGCATTAAAATACATATTAAGACAAAGACCATCTGTAATATTGAAATAAAACACGACAGCAGCATGATGATACATTTTTTAAATTGTAAAAAGTTTTTTTTAAGGAATACATATATTGATTAGGGTTGCAACTTTCAAAATCTTGTCATCATCATTGTCTCCAATGATTAAAAAGAATCACATTGTAATCTATTTTTTTTCTGCTGATAACATATCAAGGTGGTATTGATATATGCCTACAAATATATCAGAATTACAGGTGTAAAAGGAGATAGCTTGTTAACATACCTGCTAACATTAAAAAATGTCAAATCAAGACACTTTGATGCCTGTTGAATTGGCGCTATGTCAGGATTTATTTGTCTTCATGCAACGATACACTTTGGCTCCTGTTACTTTGTGAAAACACAGACAATACGAACATGGAAAGACAGCAGTAAATGGCTTAAACTATTCTGAAAAAAACTGACAGATGTGCATGACAAAGTTTATCATAGAGATCTTTTTTATTTAGAATATGTTTCATATCTGAGCGTGATAGAGTTTGGGGTCAAGTTTCAAAACAGTGTGTCTGAAACTCAAATCAAATGTCCACAGGCCCTCTCCCCAAAAATGGAGTGTTTTTGCTGTGATTAAAGCAAGGGGAAAATGCTGAATTTGTAGAATAATACTAGAATACATGGTGGTGCTTCAACAAATAAAAAAAAGACCTTAGGAATCTTGGAGGTTACTCGAGCATTTTTTTCTTTTTCTATGTGTTTTATATTAGAAAAAAAAAACATGCCTTTTAGAAAAGTGACCTTGCCATTAAAAAAAAGACTAAAAGTCTTAATCAAAACCTTATCAGCCTATATATATAAATTATATATATTATTATTATATTATCATCATATGTGCTCTCTGAAACTACTATGAATAATTATTATTATCATGATCGTTATTCAACAACAAACATATTTTAGTAACAAAATCAATCCATTATCAGGTATTCTACTCCGCTTCAGGACATCATTACTCATCACGACATAAACTGTATGGATCTCGCACTTTCAAAAAATGCTTCAGCTGAACTCTGGAATGATTTGCCAAACACTGTAGAGGAGGCGAACTCAACAGTATCTTTTAAAACTTTGTTAAAAACCCATCTTTTTGTTCAATGATTTACTGTTTACAATGTGGTTAGTAATGCCTCTGGATTAAGTTTAAACCTGTTATTATTCTTTTTAAATTTATTGCAACAAACCTGTTTGGTGTTACCAAATTAACTTCCATTTTCCTTATTCTTATAATTACCTTATTAAGTTAATCCATTATCCATGTACAGGGCGAAAATATTAGTATTTCTATATCTCTATTCATCCTTCTTTCCCAGCGATTAGGGACTTTCCCCTACGAGTGATAAGTGCTATATAGAAAACGTTCATTATTATTTATATTATTATCAAATTCCACTAAATGAATTACAAAATTTGTTTTCTTTACAAAACAAGAGTATGCCGAGACCACAGGCCCGCCTCGGCCAACAAATTAGTAATCAAAATAAAAGTCTGTTCGGCCAGTTCTTTTCAACTTAATTCCATATCTATTGTATGAAAATAGATTGGCGATAGATATTCATCACTGCCAATGCCTATGAACTAACTCTATTGTCTGGCAAAGTATAATTTGCCATTGATCCCGTGGTGCATGAACAGTCAGCACACAAAATAGCTGACAGCACTCAAAATGGCTGACAGCACTCATTAGAATCGTATACATATTACAAAACGAATGTAACTTTCAATAACCTTGCCTCCAAATTCCTAAGGCTTTATATCAGAAAGCATAGAATGTTCGTCCTTCTACATGTTACATGTTTGTAATTAATTTCCTGCACGGATCCATACCTTCATAGAGGCAAAACGGCGCTTGAAGGTTGTTCTTGTTTGAGCATAATCGACATCTCGTTAATTAATTCTTGTCGCCCAATGCCAAGGTCACTGAAAATATGTGACATAGGTACATGCAGTATGACACCCTTGTCATAGTATGCCATAGTGACTATCAATAATCATATAATCATAGTAAAACAAGAGTGAAAAAGAATAATTTCTGTAATTCGATTATATTGTTTCGTTTATTGTTATCTTGTTTGTTTGTCAATGTATTCTAACGTAGTTCTTCTTCTACTTCTTCTCTTTCTACTTCTTCTCTTTCTTCTTCTTCTCCTTCGTCTTCTACCTCTTCTTTTAGGTTTCACCTGGATCCCATGGAAGACCAGTTGTGTCGTGCCTGGCACTGCTGAATGGGATATCCATCCGATTCATCTTCTTGTTTTATCATGTATTATGTAAGTAAATTGTATAATTCATTTTGTTTGTATTTTTATTTTGTTTATTTTTATTTGAATCAGAAAATAAATACTATACTATACTATACTATATTTGGTATCATTTCGAGTGAAAGAAAGCAATATCACTACAATGACTATGAACGCATTCACAGTGGAGGCGACATGGTGAAGCGGTCGTGACTCTCGTCAGTCAACCCGAGTGTCGTAGATTCGAATCCTACCAATGATCTTCATTTCCTTCTGCGAGAAATTTATCCACATCGTGAGAAGAAGGCTTCACGGTACAATGAGTTATCTTTCTTGCGAATGAGAGTGGTCCTGAAAAGGATCTACCTACTCTCATATCCACAATGGGTTGCACTCAACCCAGGTGAGGTGAATGGGAACCGTTCAAAAGAAATTCATTGAATACAGCGAGCGCGAAATGGTAGCCTTGCTACAGCCGGGTAATAATGCACGGAGCGCTTGTAAACTCTTTAAATAAAGCACGATATAAATGTTGTGTATTATTATAATTATCTTAAATTCATAAAAAATATTTCAAGTAAAATTATATGCCATTTGTAAAGCATACAAATCCATCCTGAAGGACACTCAGGGTATAATAGATTTAGTAATTCATAAATGAGGATAAAAGAAACTGTCCACTTAATATTCTCTTGGGGGGATGGGGGGGGAGGTGGCTTAGTGAGCTAAAAAAGGGAAAGTCCCTATCAAGGGTCTATACATCATTTTTGATAGGTTAACAAAAGGATCAATTTTCATCATCCCATTAGTAATGACAAGTTGCACATTTGACCCTACAAAATTGATTGCTCACGGTTTATTCAAATTAAAAGAAAATTGTAGTTTTTTTTACAAGTATGCTGCCATTTCACTTAATTCTATCTAATTATCTTATTGTTCCCAGTTCCGTTATTGTGATACGCCATGAATTTGAAATACAATACGTACAATATCGAAACGATTCCGGTTTAGGAGGACCCTTCTTTGATTTCGAGTGGAAACTTCATTAATTCAATGAGTGTCCCATTGTTAATGATACAATTCATATTTTAGGTGGATTTCACACAATAGGCGGTATTCTGAATTAGGATAATTACAATATGATAGTATGCTCATGATCCAATCTGCCGTAAATCAGCTTGTATAATAATAATTATGGTAAGTGTAATCATTAAATATTCAGCTGAATAATGTTACATATCGAGTGCTTTATTGTAATGCCATCGCACGCAATTCATTGAGTGTCTACCCCAAAATCAAATTGGTCTGTAAAAATTGTTTTCTTCTAAAAGAATGGGCCCGGACAATTCATTTGTTATCAATTTGAAAGCAATTTCTTTTTGACAGGCTTTGGGTGAGCTAAAGTAATTACTCTTTGGAATAAAAATGAGATAAAGATGATGACAATGGTGATAATAATGATGGTGTTAGTGAAGATGATGATTATCAAGATGCTGACAATGGAGATGATGATGACAACTACAATGATGGAAATTAAGATAATGATGATCTCCATCTTAATACTGGTAACATTAAATGATAACAATGGTATAATCAATTTGACAATGGGGGTGTGGGTCAAAAGTTGCAATTAATTGCAAATCAACAGCAAATCAGTTGCAAATTCAAACGCGCATTTTTTAACAAGACACACATGAAACCATGATTTTGATTGGCATGTTGCGGTCAACTGCAACTTCTGATCAATTGCAACTTTTGAGCAACACCCCCAATGACACACATGTCAACCCTCCAGACTTTGCATGGGGATATATAGGAATCAAAATATCAATCACCAAAACGTTGCACCAAACCACTAAACCAATATTTTCTCATGAGAAAATTCATGATATCAATAACCACATACTTTCTCTCATAATAATTTAATGTTACCAAGCATGTACTGGAATAAAAAGCATCTCTGAAATGACACTTAGGGGGTGTTGTTCAAAAGTTGCAATTGATCGCAAGTTGCAGTTGATCGGTATACGCCAATTAAAATTGTTGTTTCATGCGCGTCTTGTTTAATGCGCGCACCATGCGCAAATAAAAATGCGCGTTACAATTTGCAACGTTGCAGTTGATTTGCAGTTGATTTTGAGCAACACCCCCTTAGAATCATTTGAAATTGCTTCCGTTCCTCCATTAACTATAAAAACAATAACGTCAGAGGGAACCATTACACAAAATGCCATCATTAAACACATCTCACATGTTTATGCAAATTGTTATTTTAATTCATCTGAGCAAAGCTTTTATTACATTGTTATTTTAAGTTCTCTGGGTAAAGTTTTTATCAAGAAGTCATCTAACCATTAAAATTAAGTCTAACTGTCTGGCGACAACAATCTTGATCACGTAATAAATATACTCCTGGCACCCAGTTTATACAATATAAAAAATGTATTTCTTTTGTTGAGTAATACATGAAACACATTGGAGGTACGTGACACTTCCTAGTGCTTAATAATTCACAAGTGTATATATATTGTATACTGTAGTATCAGAAGTAATATTTAGATATTCTTTTCCATAATTTGAAATTTGTGAATTTACATATGTACATATTTCGTTAGGTTATGTTGTAAAGCACAGAGAAGCATTGCATTAGGCGCTATAAGAATATTAGTATTATCATTATTACTATTATGTCTACCAATACTATTGAAGCAGACTTCCACAGAAATTTCAAAACAAAATTTAATGACTCCTTCATAACTTTTACAAAATGGTGCTTTCCACGATTTTCTCTCCACAGTTAAGCCCAGAAGTGAAAGCTACCGTTTATCCATTTTTACGTAGGAAGCTAATTCAATTGAGCTTTGCAGGCCTGTATGGAAGGACAGACAACAGAAAAACAAACAGACAGACAATTAAGAAAAGGAGAGATAACCATTTCAATTGAGCTTTGCAGGCCTGTATGGAAGGACAGACAACAGAAAAACATACACACAGACAATGAAGAAAAGGAGAGATAACCAATTCAATTGAGCTTGGCAGGCCTGTATGGAAGGACAGACAACAGAAAAACATACACACAGACAATTAAGAAAAGGAGAGATAACCATTTCAACTGAGTGATGCAACACAACTAAAAAGGCACCCTGAAACAGACATGACAAACGAGGGAGGAGTTTATGGGGCAGTGTCATGAATAATTGATGCTAGGGCTCTCAATTACGGGTTTTCATTAAGAGCGCAGCCCATGATATATTCATCGCCGAAGTGCAACGGAAAACCGGGTTCATGGTCGCAGTCGAAGGCTGTTCCTAAGAGCGTGAGGCCAGCTGAAGTGGAGAGTTTTTGGCTGGGTTTCCTTTCCAAACCTGTTGCTTGGCAAATCCGGAGAGGGGCCGGCCGGGAGCAGACAGCATGTCGTCGGATTTGCAGGAGATTTCGAGAAACATTCAATTACAGTGACACCTGCCTTAGCATCCACGTGACTGTGAGGGACATCTTTTAAAAAGAATCACCATCTTTGATATTCCCCATGAAAAAGGGAAAAAATACAAGGGGCCAATGGGCAATGAGCCCCCTCGACCTTAGAGAAAAAAAAAATGAGCTCCTAAAGAGCCACCACAAAAGTAAAGTGGGGGCTATTTATTTTAAGGAGAAAATGTAAAAAGAGTCCTTGTGAAGAAATGCATGATAAACAACCTGTACATAGCAGCCATCTAAGTAACACAACCTTGTGGCAACCTCCACCAATGTTTTTGAGAGAAGGAAAACACTGCATTATAATGGCAATAAAAAATCCTGTATATACTCCTATTCAGAAGAAAATGGAAGCACATGAATAAGAACTTACATACATAATGATTTTGAATCAGACTCGTTTAACAAAATCTTTAAAAAGCATATATACCTGGGAGACATCCACTATATACAGCCCATGCCCATACAATCATGTAGATAGCACATTATGGAGATTCTTCAAATAATTGCATCAAAATGTATATAAGGGAAGTTGTTTCAGCACATTCAGAGAACAAAACTTTGGGAAATTTCAACTGCTCCCTAAATTGAAAAAAAGTTCAATGAAATTTGAGGAAAATCACAAACAAATTTGAATATATCTTGCATAAGGTCTAAATGGGAAGAAAGTGAGAAAGACTTCCAGTGTGGTTTGGATCAATTTCTTTGCTGTTAAAAAGATAATTTTTATTTCTTTAGAGAAATGGAAAACAAACACAATATTAGGTATGCATAGCTCTTAATTAAGCAGGTGCAAAACATAATTAATATATGCATAGCCTTGAACTGTCTGACCATGAGACAATGGTAGCAAATATAAAACAATACTAGCAAATATAATACAGCTACTAATCAGTCCTGATCATGGAACAAAAGGTATCATGAAATGTGCAGATTTTCCTGATCTTCAATACACCATACAGCTCCAAGAGCAGAATATACAAAAAAAATTCAAAATGAAATCTAAAACTCTTCTTCACATATCCCAATGCTATGTCCAATGTAATGCAAAGAAACTCAAAATCATAATCTTTTAAATGAAATACAGATTTCCATTTTTAACTTTTCAAAGCCCGATTCTGTTTCTCCTTTTCAAATAAAAATTCTGAAAATAATGAATGCTGTTTTACCATCTTGCTTTCTCTGTTTACTGGTTACTGAATATAATACTAGGCTTTTGCTGTGCAACATGACCGCTATAAATGATGTTGAATTTATGGAAGGTGAAGCGGTCATTTACACATTTAGCAATGGTTGTTATTTTCAAAACAAAATGAATTTTAAGGTCCCTAGTACCTCATTGTATTCCAGAGCACACTATCTTCCACTTTAACTCACCATAAATCTAACATCTTAAATAGCGTTCGCATTGTAAAGCAAAAGCCAAATAATATATGTCCGGAGTCTGAGATGCATTTACACATCTGACATTGACCTCTGCATGTTAATAGGTGTAATTACAGCTGGACAATCCCCTTTCAGAATAAAAGGGGAAAGGGAGATGGGGCTAACATATTACTTTGGCCTCGATCATTAAAGGGGAACTTCAACATGACATTGATGTGTCATCAATAAATGGATTTTCACAATTTGATCATTGTATTTTTCTCCATCCACTGATAGTACATAAATGTCTGGGTTTCATTCCCTTTAAAGTCCATATAGATATTTATTGAGAAAAAGGAGTAACTCTGAGCTCTATTTCATTATAACAGACCACCTAAAACAGATTTCAAACCATATAGCCAATGAGAGGAAATCCAGTTGCATAATTGTTTCTATATCTGTTTTGAATAATAGATCAGTCCATATCCTTTTCAGCTTCACTGCTTAATCTGGCATTTGTAGTGTTTAAATAATAGATTGATTCGCATAGGGGATTGGTGTTGTGGTTTTTATAGATTTCCATTGCTTTATAAAACACAGGATTGTTTTAAACCATTTTATTGTAGAAACGTAGACAAAATTTGTTCAAGTATAGTATAACCATACTGATTCTGCATGTATTTTGGGGATGAATCTGGTTGATTCCTACTTTTCTTAAAAGTGAACAAAAATGTGAAATTATGTGTACAAAGTGAATGGAGAGTTTTCTATGTTGGTAGCCATTTTGTGCCTGTAGGTTGTCCACTCAATGAGCCCATTATAGGTGTAAATCTAAACTTTAGATTATTCATAACTTTTTATGAGATCTACAAATTTTGTTCAAATGTTCACAGTTTGATTATCATATTTTTCTTCATTCACCCAAGGTTAATTTCCCTTTAAGGAATACCAAATAATTATGCTCATTGCTAAGAAATATGAATCAATTTAAATCACTTAGGGGGTGAACCCATCCTAGTTCTACTTGAAAGAGACATAGTCAAGGAGAGAACCTACCAGCAATGTTGATGATGTAAACATAACAAAACATTTTTTTCGTTTTTTGTGATTTCGACACAAGAGCAATGATAACCTTTTTTCTTCAGTGTCAGGGTCATATAAGCTCTCCAAAGGAGGACGGAAAGAGGCGCCCTGGAATTTCTCCAGTTATGTCTAGACAAAATTTTATTTTGCTAATTATTTGTAGATATGGAATGGAAATTATAGAGACATCCTGGTGTAGTGGTTCTATTTCTCGCCTTTAAACCGGAGGGTCGAAGGTTCAAATCCCATCAGATGTTAATTTCCTTCAGCAAGAAATTCATCCACAAAGCTGCACTCTACCCTGGTGCGATTCAGCGACAGGAGTAACCAGTCGCTCGTAAAGGTATGCGTACATCTACCAACAGCTTTACGAAACACAACCTAGGTTTTATTGGGGACCAGAAGGAGACAGCAACACATTGTCTGATTATGTGTGCACCAATATGGCTGGCTTAAATTGCCACTTTGTGACCAGGTAAGAATATCATAAGGGACTATATAAATCCAAAATATTATTCTCAATATCATTACCTACGAGATAGTTTGAAAGAAGCATCTCATAAATGTACACTAGAACACTATGTACATTGTTGAGTGTGTACTACCGAACTTTATATTCCTTTACTTAAATGCATGACAAGGTTTTTTTTTTAAATAAAAAGATACCATTGTGCATCCAAATGATTATATAAGCAACCTTTTACATCCCCTTTGATATCACTTTGATAAAAAGACAAATAATCCATACAATTTGATAGGTGCGCAATTTTGGAAGACAAAACAAATTCTCTTTTAAACTAATGCATCACTTAATTTTTGATAAAAGTAGATCTTAATACTCCCAAATGAACTGAATGAGGGTAGAAAAAGTGTGGAGGAGCAACATTTATATATATTCATTATACCCCAGCGTGTCTCTTATATTCCAAAATCTGGTATCTGTTGAGCGGCAAATGTTTGTGACTGAGGTTTTTACAGCATAAGTCAAAGTTCCTAAAAGCAAAGTCACAGACATTTGCTTGAAAGTACATAGCAAATAACCCTTACAAAATAATATCCTTGCCTACTTTTGATGCTCCTTTGCAACATTTTCTGAACCCCGGATGAATCCAAAATTCCTCCCCAATTTTGCTCACAAAGATTCACTGCTTGGTAGTACTAGCTAAAGTGCAATCGAGAAATGTTCTCAGCTTCATTCTAATCCTTAATTACAACAGGAAACTAAAAAATATTTCAAGCGTTGAAAGGGAATTAACAACAGACCTTGAGCACTAAGTCTTAAGCCAATTGTATTGTCATTGTTATCATTAATGCGCTATATCAGTGGATATAGCAAAGTACAATGATCACAACTGTGAAAATGTGAGCAAAATCGGACGATCCATTCAAAAGTTAGGAATTTTCAAATTTTGATTTAGATATCTCATGGGCTTCTTTGGTACAAAATGGCTGCCAACATGGAGAACTCTCCATTCACTTTGTACATAAAATTTCACATTTTCTTCTTTTTGTAGAAAAGTATATAACATTTTACTTTTGTGTTAAAATGTAATATGGACATATTGATTGTGCATGAATCTGATGAATGTTTAGATTCCTTGTCTACTTTTCATTAAAAGGAACAAAATGTGACAATCTGTGTACAAAGTGAAATGTTGGCGGCAATTTCGTGCTCCGTAAGGTTGCCAATTTAAGGAGCCCATTATAGGCTTACATCAAAACATCAAAAATGCTGATTTTGCTCAAATTGTCCAATTTTGTATTTTTCTCCATCCAATAAAATGCACATAAATATCTGGGGTTAATTCCTCTTTGAGGTAAATAAACAAAAATGTGTCTTCAGAGACATGTGGATGTGTAATGGTGTTATGGTCTTCTGAATAACTACGGGAGTCCGAAGATGTTGATACCACCTTATGATGATTGATAGGCCGGTTTACTAAACGAACGTAGCGACATGGTATTCCTTAAACCTGTTTTCCAATAATTGACAGACAATAATTAAAATCCAGTTTGCATACACTACTTGTTGCTATCTCAGGCAAGCCTCAGGCAAGCTTCCTTTCTTGCATAACATTTGCATAAAATTTGCATCTAATAGTAAACCCGCCTATAGGCAAAGAGATTGATTTTTGGTTGGCTGGTAGCTATGGTATCTGTGAAACACTTACCGTCTTTTGACATGCCCACGCCCAAGCATTTTTTCCAGCGACATAACTGGCATTGATTCCTTGTGTACAGGGAGATCTCGCATTGCCCGTTATTTGAACATGTGTATGATTCGTGCTGGTTGAGACTACGCCTGAAGAAACCCTGTAAAAAAACGAGGAGAAAAGATAAAAGAAAAATTTGATTTTTTAATTTCCTTTACTAATTGAAAATCTAATTGAAAATTAAGCAAGGACATTTAATTTGCCCAATGGATCAATTTTGTAATGTAGTCAAAGTTTATGCATACTTAATTTTTTAGATGCACGATGGCAAAATATTTGTATAATCCTTTTTCAATAGAGGGAAGGTGCATTATATGCAGTGGTTGTTGCTAGGTTGGGCAAGCCACAAAGCTTGTCCAACCTCACAATTTAAACGTATGGAAGTTGCATTGGGACTAGTATACTCTTATTACGTAAGCTATATATGTCCCATACTAAGAGCTAAAACTGTATGGTTTTAGAAACTGCAACAGAAATACAGAAGCTTATACATTCAGCGCAAGGGCGCATTATTCAACTTGCCAAGGTGCCTTGTTTTGGTCTGACAGGTGAGAAGACAACTTGTACAAGATCACCTTCCCACTGCAGCTTCCGTTTTTCTGTCGTAATTTCTGAAACCCTAAGGTTTTGGCTCATAGTGTGAACCTAACCATATAAGGCATGAATTGCAATGAAACCATTTCATAATAATTGCGTACATCTGTGGATGATTGATAGCATTGAAGATAAACTTTGAGTAGTAATTATCAATAATCTCTCAGTAAAAAGTAATACATGTTGATTAAATTCTCAATAAGTGAAATTATTTTCATGATTGAAATTCAAACCTGAAGAACTCTACACAAGTTACCAAAAATTGAAGAAATTGTGACAAGTGGTGAAGTTTATGTAATGGGGCCCTGACTTTAGGTTTGTGAAAACGTGAAATGTAAGACTAAATAAGTTCATGTTCATGACAAACAAAATTAGTGTCACAGATATCATCCATATGCAGCAAAGAATGTCATAGAAAGATGGAAAGAAAGATTAAGAAATGGAGCAAGAAATAATCACAATGGTATTAATCACGATTATAACACATTTTCTTTTGGCTGGGACTACACTTTCCACTTCTCTTTACATAACAAGACAACCATCAATCCAAACCTCCTACATATTTCCCCTCATCACTTTCACAATACCGCATTAATGGGAGCTCGGAAAATTGAAATAGAAAAGGCGCGATCGTTATCGGCGTTTGTCCGCTTCCTATGTGCAGCTATCTCCTGCAATCCGTCACCTTGGAATTACCAGATCTTCTACAAAAAACAAGAAAATTGAAGCTCTGCGGGTGTGAAAACTAGCTTCCTGTAATTGTCCCAAGGATGAACTCCAAACGCCCTTCGACTCTCTTCCTCCGAGATTGCAATTTGGCCGCTGCTAATCCCGAAGATCAGTATTTTCTAATCCAGGAATGACGCTTCTCATGTTTGCGTTGACGATTCAATGCGACAGCCAGAGGATACCTCTGTCATTGGGCATTTATTTTGAGGTGTCTGCCGTCGAGCGCGGATTGAAAATGAAGGTGATCACCGATTACAGTTAACATACTGAATGTATTTAGCACTTAAGAAATGTACACAAACATTTGCAGGGTCATGTCTCACCCAGGCTGATGCGTCTTGAAAGCTGTTGGTCGAGGTGAACCCATGAGGATTTGGCTAACGTCCAGTTTGCACACTGCTCTGGGCAGCTCTGAGAAACAGGATCGAGTTCATGATATGATCTGTGACTTTTTCAGAATAAATGTCCCAGCAAAGCTGTTACCTTTGTTTTGAAAACAACTAATTCCATGCTTTATGAAAATACATTACATGTTACACCTCAACCTAAAGTTAGAGTACCAATAATGCCTGAATAGCAACCACCCTCCATTTAATCTGCTCACAAAGATCGCCCCTAATCCGCCCTTAAAAATGTGTATTTATCTGAGCAAAGTTCAGGAAAGCAATGGAACATAAGCCTGAATATTTCTTTGAGTGTACTGTATTTTATAATGCTGAAAAATATATATGAACAACATTATTTCATCTTAAAGGCGGTAACAGAACATTTTAAGTCCTCATAAACAAGATGTACTGATAAAACGCAATACCACCCTAATTCGACATACTTATGCAAGAATGAGTATGGGGTAGTATGGGGTACACATCTGAATTTTTCATTGGTAAACTAACAGCTACATAAGACTGTATATTTCTTTGGGTGTACTGTATTTTTTGTTGCTGAAAACTATATATGATCCATCTCAAAAAGCTCCTAAAACAAAATTATTTCATATTAAAAGAGAACATATGTCTCTTATTTAAAAACAATATGTACTGATAAAAAGTAATATACCACCCAAATTCAAAGTACCTACAGTTGTCCTCAAAATTATTCATACCCCATGAAAAATAATGTTCTTTTGCGAATTCTTCATTTATAAAATCTGTTACGTTTGTATGTTCTATACATCTTTTGTCTACATGTTGCTATGTGTTAATTCACCTAATGTTTGACAATACCCCATTTGCATAATAAAAGATGTGGCCCAAAATTCCTTTCTGCAAATGTTCAGAATTATTCATACCCCTGAAGAGATCTCGACAAAAGTGTCTTTTGTTGATAAGTCCCATTGTTTACACCTTCTGTGGCTGTGGTAATCTTTGCCCTAGTGTTAATTCAAGATGTTCCAATGAAATAAGTACCATCTTTTGTGTCCAAATGTTAAACAGTGAAAGGAAATAGTCCCTTTCCACATGGCATAAATAGAGGAAGTCTGCTCAGATCATTCTCAGTTTCTGATCATTATGGTCAAGAAGGAGGATGTCAGTGAGGACCTACATCGAATTCTTGTGCATGCCCATAGTAGAGGAAAGGGTTACAAGGCTATTTCCAAGCAGTATGATATACTTGTGGTGACTGTTCAGAGCATAATCAACAAGCACAAGAGGTTCAACACTGTTAAGAACCTCAGTGGGCATGACAGGAAGTGCAAGGTTTCCCCCAAACTTGCCAGGAATATCTTCCGAGAGGTCAACAATAATCGATAGACTTCAACCAAGGCCCTAATTGACACCATTCTCCAAGCAGGGACAAAGGTGTCAAGGTCTACTGTAGAGCGAATTCTGCACAGAGGTGGACTACATGGATGTAGGCCTCGGAAGACACCGCTACTCAGGAAAAACCACCTGAAGACCCACCTGGCCTTTGCTAGAGTTCATCTGCCGATAGATCCAAGTGTTTGGTGCAATGATCATGTGGTCTGATGAGCTGAAGTTGGAGTTATTTGGCCATATGAATGCAGGATACGTCTGGAGGAAGGAAGGAGACGCGTAGAAACAGAAGAATACCGTGCCCATTGTCAAGCATGGTGGTGGAAGCATAATGCTATGGTGATGCTTCTCTTCAAGTGGCACCGGGAACCTCGTCAAGGTCGAAGGAATCATTGAAAAAGAGTATTACATCAACATCCTTGATCAAAATGTGAAAGAATCTGCTGAGAAACTCCAATTTGGCAACAATTGGAAGTACCAGCAGGACAATGATCCCAGACACACTGCCAAAGTAGTGAAGAAATGGTTCAAGGACAATGGTATGAACATCCTAGAGTGGCCAAACCAGAATCCTGACCTTATACCAATCGAGAACTTGTGGCATGATTTGAAGACCAGAGTGATGGCAAGGAAACCGACCAACCTGACACAGCTTGAGGCATTCGCCAGAATATCATGGGCCAGCATCACATAGGAGACATGTAGGAAGTTTGTGGACAACTACAAGAAACATCTAGAAGCAGTCATTAAAAACAAAGGATATGATATCGACCAATAAAAAAAGAATTTGGACTCGGTAAACATAGGGTATGAATAATTCTGATCATGGCAATTTATGCAAATTCGTGAAGAGAATACCTCAGAAATTAATAATTTCTCAAATTATGCATCGTTGTTATTGTTTTACTTGTTGGTCATATATAAATCATAAAAATGATCAATAAAATGCATTAACTTTAGGGCAATAATAAAAAACTACCAAAATAAGCAAGGGTATGAATAATTTTGAGGACAACTGTATGTAAGGATGAGTGTGGGAGTACACACATGAATTTTGCATTGGTTTGCAACAGCTACATAAGACTGAATATTTCTATGAGTGTACTGTATTTTTTGTTGCTGAAAACTGTATATGACCCGTCTCAAATTACTCCAAGAACACACTTGATCCAAGTGCCACTTGTGCTGCTGAACATAAAGCAATTTTCGACATAAGTGCTCTCAGTAGGGAAAGAAATATTTCAGGAGGAGTGAAAAGTTTGTGAATATTTAGAAATGTTGCATGAAAGTGGGACGGGAGGGTGGAGTGAGAGAGGGAAGTGGGAGAAGGAGTAAGAGAGCGAAGGAAGGGAGAGGAAGGGAGGGGAAAGGAGACAGGGAGGGAGAGGAGGAAGGCAGGAGGAGGGCAAAAGAAGAAGAGAAAGAAGAAAGAAGGAAAGGGAGGATGAGAGGAAGAAGGGAAAGAGATAGGAAGGAAGGAGAGGAGGGAGGAAAGGGAGAGTAAAGAAGGGTGGAACAAAAGGAGAAAAGAAAAAGGAGAAATTGGAAGTGTGAATGAGGGAGTGAATGGCAGAAATCACAGAGAAGAAGTAAGGGAGAGGAAGAAGGGATGGGAAGGAGGGAGAGGGCAGGGATGGATAAAAAGTAAGGGAAATAGGAAAGGATAGGGAGAGGAAAGATATGGAGAGATAGAGGGAATAAGGGAATGAGAGATGGAGGGAGACAATGGGGTAGAGAGGAAGGGAAGGAGAAAGGGGAGAAAAAGAAGGCTAAGGTATTATTGAGAGGGGAATGCCGAACGATGAAAACCCACACCATGGCAAAACCCCCTCCAGCATGATGGTTCTTTAAATTGGCATAATCTGAATCTATCTGAACAAAAATGAAATTATTGGTCACTATCAAAACAAGTCCAACATTTGGGAGAACTATGTCGTAGTTCAAACTGGCCATGTTTTCATTAACACCTCCCTTATCGGACCATCTTCTCTTTTTTTTCAAGCAAAAATCTCCATCTTCCTCAGCCCCTGACCACTATCTGGGAACTAATTGATGCTCACGCTAAAAGATTAGCAAATTTCGAGCGGGGGGAAGGAACTCGCGTCACGGACGGGAAATGGAATGTACAACTCGATTTCGAAGGAGAACTTTACGAGAGGCACACTTGTGGAGTGGGTGAGAAGGTAACGCGAGAGGTGCTTGTATGTGATGCCAAATTGAACTTCGTAGAATGTTTTCCACCTTCCTCCTTCTCTTTCTGTATCTCGTTTCCTTTGAAATTTTCTTTTTTTCGCGACGTCGTATCGACATCCATATGCCATGTCGGCGGCGGGTACTCTTGATATGTTACGGCCCGGGTTTCCGAATTTCTTACATTCTCTTAGTGAAGGATATTGACCATTTCACGAGGCAAGCTATCAATATATTCATCGGAGTAGAATGCAATTAAAAAGTAACATAGTTGGAATGGAATGACTTTCTAATGACCATTCTTAACTAAAAGCTTAAGTGTCTTTTCAAGTCAAAACTTCCTTTTCACAGCAACTACCTGCCTATCATGGCGAACTGCTTGAAATGAGCGTCAATGGACTGTAGTCATTAGAATAACCATTTATAAGATGATTGAACATGTTTTGTGTCTTTGTTAAAAAACTTTTCATTCACAGTTCTAAAATGTTTCATGAACAGCAGGCAAAATTTCATCACGAAACCAGATTATTTTGATTGTAATCAAATTGTTAAAGAATATCAAAAGAAGAATTTTCGGTATCCTGAAATCGGCAACATGATTTAAATATTATAATTGTTGTTTTTTTTTCCAATGTAAATTAGTGATTTTTAAATGTCAACACACTTTACTGTTATAACTTAAAACCAAATTAATTTAAATGTTGTGACATTAGAATAATCAACTCTATTGTTGCCAATTTCAGGAAGAAACTTTTTCTTAAATAGGTTTGAAAACAGATCCTGTCCTGAATGTGATAAAGAAGTATGATTCTTTCGACCACATTATGAATCGAAAGCCATGTCAAAGTATTGAAATATTCTTTGAGCGATCAAACATTCTAAAGAAGGAAAAAAGTCTAAATTCGGATCATGCGTAGAAATAGCATCGTTTTGGGGAAGATACCACAGATTACCCTTTAGTGATTTTCAAAATCTACACAATTCTGAGCACATCCGATTTATTTATAGTCATTCATTTGTTTCATTTCAATAGTGCTACTCCATCAATTATTGTAACACTACATTGTCCTTCAAGGCCCTCAAACAAAAATACACAAATACAATATTGGATTTTAACACTTCTAAAAATAAAGGAATGAAAAAAATGATTAACTAAACAATGTATCAAGGTGGTTTGGAGATTTAGCGCAAATACGATCAGGAAAACAGATTTTAAACTAAATTCTATTTAATACAGCACAGATCTCCACAACCTTGCCAATTCTGATATACAATCAATGATTGTATACACTACATATAAAAAGACTTCCTTTGTTTGTATAAGCAGAAGTAACATCAATGCTTTTTATCCCTGAAGGTTACATTAAATCATGCCAATCCTACATTATTTACATTCTAGATCTCTATTATGA
The DNA here is from genome assembly GCA_036244855.1 of Temnopleurus reevesii. Lineage (NCBI taxonomy): Eukaryota > Metazoa > Echinodermata > Echinoidea > Temnopleuroida > Temnopleuridae > Temnopleurus > Temnopleurus reevesii. The sequence continues at coordinate 42,057 of BQKZ01000919.1, forward strand.
ATTAGTATAAAAGCCAATCTTTTAGAATATAAATTTAAGCAAATTCACTAGAATTCACTTAGAGCTTTGAAAGATCATTGTCCACAAGTATTTCAATTTCATATTCTAATGAATGAAAATGCTAATGAATTTATGGTCGCAAAATAAGCGCCCCAAACTCCAGTGAAAATTTCAGCTTAACAGTAAAAAGAGATCAAACAAAGACATTACTGTGTTTATGTAGAATAAAGAGGTACAGCAATGAGTAAACTCTGAAAGTTATGGCATGTTCATGCATTGATTCACATTTCATTGTACAGATGAATAAATTTCACAGAAATGCTTTGAAGAAAATTGTCATGGTATTTCTTTTGATTTCAAGATCTCTAATCTCATTATACTTCCAAACCCGAGCTTAACACAATCAACCACTTGAAGATGGCTCAATATGGCTCAAAGTTGTGGCCCAATTTCCGGCCATTAATGTCCAAAGATTTAAAAGGATATTTCTGGTATTTGAGTAGAGGTCAATTATTGTCCAACATAATCTTTCTGGATTAGAATATCACTTGGATGATAATGTGTTGATCCCTTAAACAATCAAGTTATAACTTTTATTTATTCTATTTCAAGACAAGTGCTTTAGATAATTAGGGAAACATCTTAAAAGAAACAATATTGTATTATTCAACTTGGTTTACATTTCTTGCAACCTTACACTAATCAACTCTAAAATAATCTAAAATATTTTAAAATAATCTTCTGCTGATACTCCTGCATATTTATCACATTAATGTAGCTATTGGTAAAGATTTCACAAAATTTGGGACATTACAACAAAATTCTCTACTCGATTACTCATTCCACCAAAATAAAAACCACAACCCTGAAAAGCTTATTCAATATGCAAACAGCGAGATAGAATATTTACAATAGTTATTTTCCAATTTACATACATGCAACATCATATGTTTAAATATTGTATTTGACACAGAGTAAATACTAATCGCTGACACACTTTAGGGAACCACAAAGAGAAGTCACAATATTCACTTAAAATTTCTAGTGCTATAGTATTTGTTTAATTATCATTTATTGAGGTCTTCTTTTTACAGGGCAGCTCTTTCAATAATAACATTGAATTAGCAAGGGGCCTTGTACTTCAACTTGTTGGTGAAAAAATGAATCTTTTTCTAAAAATACTGAAAGTTTGTATAGGTTTGAAAAAAAAAAGAAGCCAACTGTGCACAATTTTGTTATGACTAAATTTGAGAAAGTAAAGCACTTAGAAAAATAAAAAGGAAAAACTCCACGAAAGTGTTTTCAGAAATATTCACATGACTTTGCACATCCTAAGCAGTATTTGTTTTTAATGTTTAATAGTAAGTGGGGGAAAAAGAAAAGCACTAAAACGATTAACAAATTCAGCACAACTGCGCATCAAATTAAGTTTAGCCTTGATATGATCTGAACAATGAAAGCTATTTCTATTTTTACAATACCAATTGCTACTCATCTCTAGCATTGGCAGATGAAGTTTCAATTTTCAATATTTCGACTCCATAGAAGTACAATCAAAATAAAATGAGTCGATTCCAACTTTTAAATGAAATGATGCAAATTCTATCCGATAGTCCATGGCAAATAAAACCTTTAATCTGAATCGTATGGAACGGTGCAAGCTGAAATTTTTGCATATTTCTCGACCATGAATTTGCTAGAATTTTCACTCTTTAGAATGTCCATAGAATTACAGAATTAGAAAATAACATCCTGGGGTGAAAGGTATGGAATTTGGTGAATTCGCTTAAATCTATGTAGTTAAAATATTGCAAAATATATGTAAAATTGAAATTCAGAAAATAAACATTATAATCTAAGACTCATTCAAGGCCAAATATAAAAAAAAGTGTCAAATAATGTATTAATGTAGATAGACATTGGGCCTTAAATTCAAACAACTATAATGATATTCACATAGAAACTTGTTCCTGAGAATTAACATGTAATTAATAGTATATCTATACAATTGCCACTTTGTCACAATTTCTTTTTGATCATGCATTAGTCTTGTTTTTTTTTGTATACTGGTTCAGAAAACCAAACTTTTGGGTTTGAATGTATTATTATTGCTGCCGGTCTATAAAGGGGCCTCGTCCTTAAAGGGAAACCAACCCCTGGGATTATCGTGCTCCCATTGAATGAAGAAAAATCATATGAACCAACTGTGAAAATTTGAGCAAAATCGGATAACCCGTTCAAAAGTTATGACTTTCCAAAGTCACAGAGATATGG
>BQKZ01000919.1:45765-105532 GCA_036244855.1 Temnopleurus reevesii
AAAAAAAGAGAAGAAATCATGTTAGATATGATGTAAAAGGAAATCCTACAATACAACTATTGAATAAAACTTAAATATTAGAAGGCACTACAATTTATCAGCTCATTCAGTTCGTCTGTATGGAGATGCAAAGAGAGAAGAAAACACATTAGATATGATGTGTAAGGAAACCTTGAAATACATGTTTTTGTAGAAAAAAACAGTATTTAGAGCCTGAAGCTCCCTGCTGGAATGCTTTCAAAGCTGTGAAAAAAAATTGCGGAGAAGAAAAATATCAAGAAGAATGTAATAAAATGACAAATTTAGAGTAAAGAACAACATCTTATTTACAATCTGCAGGTTGTGGGTTCAAATCTATGAGGGTAGCACACTAAAAATCTGTAAAAGATAAGAGATCCCGCAATAACAGCCCACTGGTTAATGGAAAGTGAATATTCGGAGACCAAAGTGTAAATCAGGAATTTTTTTTCCCATTAATTCTTAGGAAAATAACAACACTATTTTTTGAAACGATAAAACTAAAAATGACCAAAGTTAGAAAAATTTACGAAAACCGAGGTAAGCAAACCCCGCCCCCCACACATACACACATATATCCACACAAATATACCTTCTTTCTATAAGAATGCAGAGATTCAGGAATAGGCAAGGGTCATTTCTGTCGATCAGAATTAGAATATGGTATCATCATTAGCACCCTTTACGACTGTGCAAACACTATGTGGAAATTCATCATCAGAGACAAACATACAAACACACACACACACACACACTCATACACATAGAAACACACCCTCTCTTGCACGGCGGTCCCAGATATAGGGTTAGGTCATTCCCGTCCATCAGACTTAGAATATGATATCATCATTAGCACCCATTAAGACTGTGCAAACACTATCATGGATTGGCATCGTCAGAGACAAACACACATACACACACACACACACANAATATGATATCATCATTAGCACCCATTAAGACTGTGCAAACACTATCATGGATTGGCATCGTCAGAGACAAACACACATACACACACACACACACACAAACACTCATACTCATCGAAACACACCCCTCTATTGCACAGCGGTCCCAGATAAAGGCTTAGGTCATCCCTGTCGATCAGAATTAGAATCATCATCATCAACACCCATTATGACTGTGCAAGCACTAACATGGAAAATCATAGTCAGAGACAAATAGACATACTTAAACACATAACCATACACAGAAACATCCCACTCTGTCATACGACAGTCTCAGACATAGGCTGGGGTCATCCCTGTCCATCAGAATTAGAATATGGTATCATCATTAGCACCCACTACGACTGAGCAAACATTATCTTCAAAGGCTTCGTCAGAGACAATTAGATTATTTCTATTGCCCCCTAGCTGTCACCTGCTAACAATCTTCAAATGGTCAAGGTTATATTCCTTGAAATATACCCTGTAGTACGGTATTACATGGAAAAATAATATCCTTTTGTTTTAATACCTTTGTCCTAAATCCATGGGCATGGTCACGTTCTAAGTGTTCTAAACTCCACACTCATCCTTAGATGAATGTGGAGTTTTATGTCTCAAGTATGCTCAAGAATTATTTCTTTATATTACACAATAAAAGGGCATTCCTGAATTTCTACATTTCATACTTGTTTGCTCATTCAAATAGCATTATATGAGACAATTTCATTATTCAAATTGCCCCCTGTCACGGGCTCATGATCTTCAAATGGTGAAGGTCATATTCCTTGAAATATACCCTCTGGTATGGAACAACAGAAAATAATGATTTCCTACTTTTCTTTTAATAACTTTGTAATAAATGCATAAATATGGCTAAGTTAACACCATGTAGAATTTTAAAGTGCGTGTTTGGTTTTAATATCATTAATGGTTATAAGGAATACAAAGAGGTGAAATTGGTTTGAATGAGAAGGATGCTTAAATCAGGCAGAAGCAGGGTTATAATAATAATAAGTCTGTATTTATATAGCACTTAATACAATTTTCTCTAAGCGCTTTACAAAGTTTTCTTAACATTGTGATACCAATAAGTTACAAATTATATATACTATTCTTATTATTATTATAACTACTACGACTACTACTACTACTACTACTACTACTACTACTACTACTACCACTAATAATAATAATACTATTACTACATTGTTCACTTAAATTAAATAAGATGAATCAATTGCAGAAAAGGCAGGTTTTTATAGATGCTTTAAAGGAATTCACAGACGTGGCACCGTTGGAAAAGAATATGATAATTTGCACATAAAGTTAAAACAAAATATATTTTCAATGACAACTAAAATCTTTGGATGTCCTTTATTTTATTTAGGTGAGTCATATCATTGCATGAAAAAAAACTCAGAGAAATCAATGATGACTTTAAATTTGTAGGTGGGTCTTCATGAGCCATAGGATATCATTGGATTATCACAAAAGCATTTTCCATAGTTTGGTGATTAAAGTTACCATAGATACAATGGGTAAATGTCTATTTGCTCATTGAGGGTCATCTCTGAGGAATTTCCTAAAGCCCCGGTCACATAGGACCCCGGAAGCAACACGATTCACCCTGACTCTTTGTTAATTCATGGTTAACTGCCTAAGAACGACGAGTCGGGGTGAATCGGGTTGCTTCCGGGGTCCTATGTGACCGGGGATTTACCAGGAGCCTGAAAATTTTGACATCAAAAGCTTCCTTCGAATGCAACTTAAAACCATTCTGCATAAAGTGTGTCTTTTGACTTTTTGTTTTTTGTTTTTCAAAAATGTGCAACAAGTGCAACCTGAAACATTTTGACCTTAGGGGGTGTTGCTCAAAGGTTGCGATTGATAGTAAGTTGCAGCTGATCGGTAAGCGCCAATCAAAATTATTGTTTCATGCGCGTCTTGTTAAATGCGCACACCACGCGCAAATGAATAACCGCGTTTCAATTTGCAAAGTTGCAGTTGATTTGGAGTTGATTTTGAGCAACAGCCCCTAAGTGTGTCTTTTGACGTTACACATTGTTTTTCAGAAATGTACCGCAGTTTGAACAAAAAGAACCGTGATATATCTATTTCTTCATGGACATTTTTCCCTGTAGCTTTTAATTTCACAGATCACCTGTCAAAAGTTGTGTAAACAAAAAACCTCTTTCATTTAAAAAAGGGGAAAATTATCTAAAGAATACTAAAGATTCATTTCCTCTCAGTATCTCTTGTAATAACCGCTTTAAAAACCACATCACAAATCCTCTAATAATCCAGATTATGAAACTAAAAAACCAACAATCATCATAAAAAGATTACCAAACGATTTAGGAGTGGTCCTCATGTCAGGCAACATTAACCTCTCAGTTTTATGATTTAATCCCTTTTTGTTTGACGACAATACAAGCACAAAAGAAGTAATTCTGACAGATTTTCTTTCATTGATTTACATTTGTTATGCTCAGAGAGGTGTAACCCTTGTGTTTTCCAATGATGAATGCATTTTTAACCTTGAACATGAGAAAGAACTAATTGTGGTTTCAAAAAGCGGCTGGTATTTGCTAAAAAGTGGTTTTAATGACAAAAGAAAATCAAAATTTTCTGTAAAAGACAAATTTCATACTTTTTTGCAGCTGTAACTGCGTGGATAACTGTTATTGTGGAAGAGGGCCCTCCATCAATAAATTGATCAATGTATATGAAAAAAAATATCAAAGTTGGGGTTAAGGGTTCATTGCCTCTTTTATAACATTGCCACAAATGAGTGAGTATTCCTGGTAAAACAAATTTAAAGGTAAAACCTCAACAAATAAAGATTCACTGAAAGCAGTGGTTATTTCAATATCATTTCTGCCAAATCAAGATCCAAATCCAAAGAATAGTTTTAAATCAATATTATTAGTTATGATACTCAGTGTTTGATGATCGTTCAAAGCAGTGGAACTATAGTCTGAAAATACTTAACGTATGGCCAAGACTATAATTTCAATGTAATGCACCCTTAGTACTCTAACTAAAAAAAAAAGAGGAAAAGCTCACAAAATTTTTTGCTTAGGGTACCAGGCACTTTCTATGAGTGCTTCTACTTGAAAATCGCAATTACAAACAAAAAAAGGTTTAACTAACTAAAAATGAGCTTATTCTAAAACAAAGATCTAAAAACTATCTCAGAATAATTTTACTTTTCATATTTGATAAGCAGTCTTCGATAAATTTCAATACTTTACTGTACAGTTATATGTGAAAAAGGTGCTAAACAAAACATCTTTTGTATAGCAATCTTGCAGAAATGCATAGCACATTGCGATGCGATATCAGGAAAATTATTCCCTGAATATGTTTATGTTTTCAGCCCATATTAACTCTGAATTGCAATAATTGCAGAAAATCCCTTTTCCAAACTGAGAAAGACTTACTTGTAAGTTAGGATATAGAAAATAAGCATGGGATAGACTATTGATTTAGGTAAAGCAAATAGCTTAACGGGAGCACCTGCTCTTACTAGCCCTGGGGCAACAAGCCACGCAGCCTAGCGTAGAATACGGGGCAACCGCTGAACGGTGAAATTGGGGAAGTAAAACCCCCTTTCTTCTATAATGTTTTAATCCATTTTGAAACGTGATTGACAAATGTAATCAATGTATTCTACTCGTACATGTTTAGTTTTGCACCTGTATATTAAGAAGAGTAATACAGAGATATATAGGAATTAGGGTACCTTTTGGAAATTCTGTCCACACCCACAATTTAAAAACGTACCTATAAGTCTGTCTGGTAAATCAGATTCAGTTTGACAAAAAAATCTACTTCGAATGCAAAAACAATATAAAGATGTTTAGATCTACCATCAAGATAGGGCATAAAAATCAAATGCAGTATGCTTATGTTTCCATGATTTGTGGACAGTGTGCCTAGGGAGGTGATATCTTGAATTTTTAGGGGATTTTTTGCAACAATTTATATTGATTTTAAAGCCTATTATCTAAGATTGAATTAATGATATGGCAGTTTTACTTTTGATATCTTAGCAGTGTTAAATTACAAATAAATATATAAAAATGAAGTGTTTGAATTTTGAGACATTTTGTGCACAAGCAGATATGTACAGACCCGTTTTTGCAAAAACTTATTTGATTGCCATATAATCTTTCATGAAGTATTTTAAAAAAAATATCATCTATTTTAAGGTAAATTTGGAAAAACAGCTTAATTTGCATTTATGAAGGTTGCATTTAGGCATTCAGAACCTACATAATCTGTTTGATGATTAATTTTCATTATTTTCATATTCATCTTTTAAGCAAGATAACAAAAATTCAGCGAATGATTGGTTTAAATGACAATTTCAAATGGACAAATAGATTTTAACAAATGTTTCAGTACTTTCAGAAAAGAAAATATTATAAATTATGATTTTTCGCCTACAATTTTATGTCATGTCATTTGAAGCCTACAGGTGGAATAAGGATAAGAGAGTAGGTCAGAGCTTCAATAGGGATGATGAAATTGCATTTAGAACTTGTAGTGGAATTTTTTTTTTGAGGGAAATGAATGTTTTAAAAATATAAAAATAAAACAATCTTTCCATTCATTCTAAATGACAATTAAATGACAAGTTGTCTTCCCAAAAAGATGAAATATATAGAAAGATGTGTTCATCAAAATTTGAATTCTTTTTTTTTAAATTCTCATTACGAAGACAAAAGCCATAAAAAAAGTTTTAAAACCCAACAATTTGTTGTCATAAGGAGGGGGAAACAAGGATGAAATATTATTGATGAAATATTCTCACTGCTCAATTGAATCTACATTTTGATGAAAATTAACCAAAACTGTTCAACCATGACTTCTAGACTGTTCATACAACAGGTAGTTTTATATCAACGAAGACAACCCCCTCCCCCCTCACGAAAAAAAATGGGGGGAGAGAGAACAAGGACGGGGTGTCAACATGATAGGCCTGTCTGTTATCACGTTACCTGCGTGCAAATAGGTCTTCATCCTCACTGGCAACGCACCACCGTCGCTGCGGTAGTAACGAGGGATCATCGATCAATGACTGGGGATTCACGTCGCTCCTCAGAAAAAGTTATTCCGCATGTGTACCAGAAATCCCCCCGGGGCGGCAGGCTTTTTGCCCCTCTTCCTCTCCGCCTATTCACAGCTTCCAGGTCATAATCATACACACACTAGAAAAGGAACATTCCTGCCGACGAGAAGCAACAAAAGCACTTAATGACTTGCTGGTATTATCGCTAAAGAGACGGGATGATTCCACTTCAGCTTGAAGACAACCAGCGAGGGGGTATATAAACTCAGTCGGGACGTCTCCGCAAACTTTTGTTTGTGGTTGTGCCACCGAAAAAAAATGATCAAAAGGAATGCTCAACAGGATGATTTTCAAAACAGATACTATCCTAACACCTCGAGTGAGATCCTATTAAGTGCCGAGAATTAATCCATTTGTTTCAGAGAGAGAGAGCTGTATGTCACGGTGCTGGTATCGAAGCATCAGTCTTTTGCTCATCGGCTACGCCGGGCGACGGACCGCGTGCCGCTGCTAGTGACGAACGCTGAATGAAAAGGTCCACAGTGAGTGACCTTGAGATTTCTAAGTTTACCGAGTGTTGATGGACACAGTCATAGATTAGGGAAAAATCCTGTGTTATGAGAGTACAGTGTCACTGCCAGTGATGGTGCGAGAGAGGCGGAGAGACGGAGAGAGAGGGGAAGATAGAGAGAGTGCGAGGGTGAGTGAGAGAGAAAGCTGAGTGGTTGAAAGAGACGATGGGAAGAGGAATGGGTAAGAGATGGAAAGGAGAGATGGATAAAAAGAAGAAAAGGGTGAAAAATGAGAGATTAAGAGGGGGAAAATACGGAAATGCATGGAGGCAGAAATCATAGAAGTGGAGGAATGATAAAATAGGGGTGGGAAGAAAGGAGAGTGGGAGGAAAAGGGAAAAAGGAAGAGGGAAGAGGGAAAGAAATTGAATAAGAAGGGTAGTAAGAGAGAGAGAGAGAGAGAGAGAGAGAGAGAGAGAGAGAGAAAGAGAAATAGAGAGAGAGAGAGGGGCAAAGAAAGGTACAAAGACAGAGAAAGCTGGCAAAGACGAGCCTGAGATAGGTAGAGAAAGAGAGATAGGTAAGGTGGTAAAATTACAATATTCTCACAGGTAACGTTCAGTGGCTGTCTGAAATTAGGTGCATTCACACAAGCAAATATAAGGACGTTTCAAACATGATTTTCATTTCATCCCCATTGCACAAGCCAGGCCAGATGCCCAAATCTCAATTTTTGCCCATCGTGCGAACACCCCTACACATCTCACTAATAAGGCTTGCGCGTAGAGGTGAGAGGGGGACAAGGGGGGAAAGAGAGGCCAACTTGTCGTGGGCTGACCGCCGACTGAATAGGGGGGCTCCTAACGCACTGCTCGATCAGACGATGAGGGTGTATGCTTGGTTAGTTGCATGGCGAAACTTCATGTGGAGTGTATTATCGCGTTTGTCTCTCGCTAGCTACGTTCCCCCGAACATTGGCATGGCAGTCATTGGGTTGTTGCACTTGTTAGTTCATGTCATTTGCGGGGCTACTCTAGTTCAAGGTTGGGTTTCCCGTAACAAAGTCACATGCACTTTGGAAATCATTTCATCTTTCTCATCTGATAGTGGGTTCTTCTGAGAGAATCTCTGAATAAAATTCATGGATATTAGCAGTTTGATAAAGAACTAGCGGAGTCACAAATCCATAATACATAAAAACCTACTTCTTAGCAAATTTCAAATGTTGCTCATGTTTATAACTGCTTTAATAGGTAGCTTTTCTGGGTAATGATATCTTTTAATTGACCAATCTTCCTTTTTTATTAAACTTGTATTGACTCTCCTCATGCTGCTTAATGTGATTTGTTGTATGTTTTTCATTTGCTCTTGATTTGATATAAATATTGTTTCCTCTTCCAAATATTTCATGCTATTCCTAAATAAAAATTCTACAAGATTTCATGGACATTGGTATAGATTAATGGTACATGCTTTTAAATGCAGGTTTTTAAAGTAAAAAAAACCTTCAAAAAATTTGACTACTTCTACATCTCATGCTGATAGCACAATATAAGAAGTAACTATTCTCCCAGGCTCTCTCTCTCCATCTCTCTCTCTCTATCTTGTTTCTTTTCTTTTTGGTCTCACTTTTTCTCTTCTTCACTCTTTTACCCTTTCTCATTTTCTATGTTCCATAAAGCTGCTCATAGAGCTATGTATACATTTACCTCTAAATATAACTGGTGACCCTTTGCAGCACCCATTGATACCCCAATGTCAATGGCTAAGCACCCGAGAAAGGGTCACCAGTCATGAATATAGAGTTGTGCATAGCTTGATGAATCACAGTTTTCCTCTCATCTGTCTGGCAGTTGGTTTGTCAAAATTTTTATCATGAAAGGAATAATATGTCCTTTTATAGACTATTGAATTACAATTGAAGCAATTTGGAGAATCATCCAATAAAAAATATCGCAGGGAATTCTTGTCAAATATGTATATCACTATACAGTAATCAAACATTAAGGGAATGGGCCTTCCAAATGATTACATTACAGGATGACAACTGATATTTTTTTTACGTCAGCTTTATCAGTAAATAAGGTACAATGCTGTGTTGGAAATTTCTGCATTACAATGCAACATTAATGCACGAAATGAATAAAATTACTTTTTCCCTATTTCTAATTTTAACATAATTCAAATTTACCGGTATATGATTAAATATCTAATACTCCAAAGATATTTTAATCCCATGATTTTCTTGAATAATGAAGAAAGGAATTCCCCTAATATTCCATTTTAACAGAAGCTACTCACCTCTATATGACTTCCCCTGAATGCTCTGAAGACTTCTTCAACCCTATGAATTTTTGTTTTCCACAATGCATTTTTTCTTCCAACAATTTGCTTAATTTGTAAAAGATTTCTCACTTTATTTGTCCATCGTCATATCGCCCCTTGCTTATCTGATTTCAGTTCAACAGAGGGAGGTTGTCGCACTTGCGCCGCCGCCGCTTGGGTACCAGCGATAGAATTAGATTGATTTTTTCGGACAGCACGATGAAAATGCTGTCAATCTAAAGAACATAAAATGCTTACTGGACAATGGATGTGCCACTGTCAGACTCTTCCTCGTCTCGATTCGCAGTCGGCATTACTCATTTAAAGTTTGGTTTCTTGAGTCGAAGAATGGTCTCAAGTTCAAGTTTGGAGCTAGCTTCATGACAAATGGACTGAACATTGCTTTTATCAAGTAGCTGTGAAGTCCAGAAATAGCTTTCATATTTATGCATATATAATAAACTTTATTGTGCATCGTTTTCTGGAATAATTGTGCTACATTTAACAACTCCTGAAGGTACAATTAATCATATTTTACATCAATATTCAGGAACTTGGTTAAAGGTTTCTTTATTTTCTATATTTCTGACGAAAAAAATAGAAATAGTTTGAACACAATTAACAAAAGTCCTTTGAAAATATCTGCAATGGTTATCACATTATAAACATATTTTTCAAAATGACTGTTGCAGTCAAAGACTTGGTCTCTACTTATTTCAAGAGAAAGAGCAGGGAATAGGAGGGAAGAAGCCGGAGAAGGGGAGATGGGGAAAGGGAACAGAGGGGAGGGGGTGATAAGAGGGGGTAATAAGTGGGCAGAAGGGGGAGAGGAGAAGGGCGACTCACTGGGGAGGAGGAAAAGATAGAGCGGAAGGGAGAAATNGGGGAGCAATGTGGGGATGGGAGGGGAAGGGGAAGGCAATGGGAGGAATGCCCCTAAACTTATTCAATCAATTCAAAACCTACAATTAGTTCTTACACAACCGCAAATTATTGAGAATGGCACGTTGCAAGAGAGAATAGCTCTTGGAGAAGTCGTAGCAAATTTTCTCGAGAGCCCTGCTGAATGGACGAGTTGCTAATATTAAGACAGGATAATTGGATAAAGATTATGCATGCAACAATAGCACTGTTTCCTGTGGTAGAACATTCAATTCAGTGTGTCTGAAAGCATGTTTCAGCAAATTATAGGGGATTTTTCCTTTCCGATCTATAGAAAAGGGTTATAATGCAAAAAGTAAAATGCTTTTCCTATTGAGAAAACATGAAGATTATTCCCTACTTCAGATAATAATAGCTCTATGATATTCATGAAATTGAACATAATCCCTAGAGAATACTAAAATGCTCATCAAAATGAAATAAATAAAAAAATTAAAGATAAAATAAGTATTTGTTGCATATAATGGGGTAATAAAATAACAGAGGAGATGGCTTTTTAACTGGTTGTCTGGTTGTTACAATTGGCTCACATTGAATAAGCAATTAACTATTCATGCAAAAGTCTGCCGACTTTATTCATTTTATGTGCTCAATACATACATCATCTTCCCAGTATCAGTAATTCATTTGTTGTTCAATAGCAAAAAGTCTTAAAGGGGAACCAAGCCCTGAAATTGTCGTGATCTCATTGAATAAAGAAAAATCAGACTTACAAACAGTGAAAATTTGAGCGAAATCGGACAACCCGTTCAAAAGTTATGAATTTTCAGATTCACAGAGATTTGACGATCACTACCGCTCATGGGGATCCATGCGCTCGGCAACACCGACTGAATCTGTGACGTCATGTCCGACAACTCCTCATTAACTTTGTACATACATTTTTTTTTAAAAATTGATTAATATAAAACTTGGAGTAAGGTTGCAACATCATTCTTCTCAAAATACATGCAGAATCAATACAGAAATGATATGCCCCAACCAAAACTTCGTATTTTGTTGAGCTTTCTGAGGAAATGGAGAAAATGTGACATTTTGTATACAGAGTGAATGAGGAGTTGTCCGACATGACGTCACAGATTCCGTCGAATTTGCCGATCGCACGGATCCCCATGAGCGGCGGTAGGGATCGTCATATCTCTCTGACTTTGAAAATTCATAACTTTTGAATGGGTTGTCCGATTTTCCTCAAATTTTCACAGTTTGTTCATCTGATTTTTCTTCATTTAATGATAGCACGGTAATTCCAGGGGTTGGTTCCCCTTTAAATATGTGAATTAGCGGACAAGATGATGTTAACTTGATGTTTCATACATATTCTTATGGATGAAAGTGAAATGAACCTGAATCAGTGATAACATTTATGAGATCTATTCAATACTTCTTAAAGCCCCGGTCACATAGGACCCCGGAAGCAACACGATTCACCTCGACTCGTTGTTCTGAGGCACTTAACTGTGAATTAACAAAGAGTCGGGATGAATCGTGTTGCTTCCGGGGTCCTATGTGACTGGGGCCTTATACACACATTTAATACATCACGTGTTTGTATTATTATACACGTAAGGACCTTGATGGTTCTTCTATGCATTCGGTCAGATTTTATTTCTACCTTGTCTATACTTAGTTCCTTGAAAAATGTATACATCTATTGAGAAAACATAAAGATATTGCCTCTTAAAAGAATATTTCAATATATTTTATTGTACAAATTCAGTAATAATTCAATTCAGTTCAATGATATGTAAATGATCATATTATTGGTATTAAATTGTAATTAATTTCAACATAATCAGTTTGAAATTTAATTATAAAAAGATTATCAATTGGAAGTTACGGGATATAATTGTTATACGTTTATTTCACAGAATTACCAAAATGCAATAATCACTGTTGAAGAAATTCCTCTATTAGGAAAAGTTTAAAATATGATTATCTTTGCTGAATCTCATCTAAGGATTTCGATCCCCGGAGATCAGATGCAATTCGCTTTGTACTTAATCAAAGGATTAGATAAAAACAGACTATCAATCGGAAAAGAAATATATCTCCTTGAGATGTTTGAGAAAATGTACATTCATCCAAGTAAAAAACACATTAGAAACTAAAGCAAGAGCGGCGACGACTGCCTTCAGCTTTTTAAATGGGTATCCTGGAGACCTAGGGGGTTTAAAGATGCTCCGTGAAGAAATTATGATTAGTCTTTCATACCTAGCTACAAGGGGCGTATCCAGATTTTGGAAATGGTGGGGGCAATGCTAGCTTGACAAGCAAGGGAAAACAGGTCTCTTATGGGAAAAACATAGCTGCCAACCTTAGTCTGTGGAAAATAGTAATAATCCTGCTAAAATTAGTAATCTTTGAATATATTACATTGAAATGCATGGTGCTCATGTTGCCAAAATTAGTAATCTTTACTGGATTTAACACAAAACTTTACAATCGGAGGCCAAAATTAGTAATGATTACTAAAAATTAGTAATAGTTGGCAGCTATGGAAAAATACTTCTGGGGGTCCTGAGATATGAAATGTGATTCTGTTAATTGTAGGTGGGAGGGGGGCACAAAAAGGAGAGGAAGGGGGGGGGGGACGGTGCCAAAAATAAAAGTCTTCAAACCTTATTGCAAACCAAAAGCTTGATTGGGGCAAAGTGAATCGTCCATCCGCTTTGAAATGCCATTCTACAAATTGGGAGAGGAAGGGGGGCTACCCGCTCAACAAGCAAGCAAAAACGTCTTCAAACGCGTAACAAGTGTGAGTGGGGCAAAGTATATCGGCCCCCAGATATAAAATTCCATTCTGCAATGGGGGGGGGGGGGGGGCACAAGTCCACTACACGATACCGTTCTGCAAGGGATGGGGAATTGGTCCACTACGCATCACCGTTCTGCCAAAACGGGAGNCAGTTTGTTCATCTGATTTTTCTTCATTTAATGATAGCACGGTAATTCCAGGGGTTGGTTCCCCTTTAAATATGTGAATTAGCGGACAAGATGATGTTAACTTGATGTTTCATACATATTCTTATGGATGAAAGTGAAATGAACCTGAATCAGTGATAACATTTATGAGATCTATTCAATACTTCTTAAAGCCCCGGTCACATAGGACCCCGGAAGCAACACGATTCACCTCGACTCGTTGTTCTGAGGCACTTAACTGTGAATTAACAAAGAGTCGGGATGAATCGTGTTGCTTCCGGGGTCCTATGTGACTGGGGCCTTATACACACATTTAATACATCACGTGTTTGTATTATTATACACGTAAGGACCTTGATGGTTCTTCTATGCATTCGGTCAGATTTTATTTCTACCTTGTCTATACTTAGTTCCTTGAAAAATGTATACATCTATTGAGAAAACATAAAGATATTGCCTCTTAAAAGAATATTTCAATATATTTTATTGTACAAATTCAGTAATAATTCAATTCAGTTCAATGATATGTAAATGATCATATTATTGGTATTAAATTGTAATTAATTTCAACATAATCAGTTTGAAATTTAATTATAAAAAGATTATCAATTGGAAGTTACGGGATATAATTGTTATACGTTTATTTCACAGAATTACCAAAATGCAATAATCACTGTTGAAGAAATTCCTCTATTAGGAAAAGTTTAAAATATGATTATCTTTGCTGAATCTCATCTAAGGATTTCGATCCCCGGAGATCAGATGCAATTCGCTTTGTACTTAATCAAAGGATTAGATAAAAACAGACTATCAATCGGAAAAGAAATATATCTCCTTGAGATGTTTGAGAAAATGTACATTCATCCAAGTAAAAAACACATTAGAAACTAAAGCAAGAGCGGCGACGACTGCCTTCAGCTTTTTAAATGGGTATCCTGGAGACCTAGGGGGTTTAAAGATGCTCCGTGAAGAAATTATGATTAGTCTTTCATACCTAGCTACAAGGGGCGTATCCAGATTTTGGAAATGGTGGGGGCAATGCTAGCTTGACAAGCAAGGGAAAACAGGTCTCTTATGGGAAAAACATAGCTGCCAACCTTAGTCTGTGGAAAATAGTAATAATCCTGCTAAAATTAGTAATCTTTGAATATATTACATTGAAATGCATGGTGCTCATGTTGCCAAAATTAGTAATCTTTACTGGATTTAACACAAAACTTTACAATCGGAGGCCAAAATTAGTAATGATTACTAAAAATTAGTAATAGTTGGCAGCTATGGAAAAATACTTCTGGGGGTCCTGAGATATGAAATGTGATTCTGTTAATTGTAGGTGGGAGGGGGGCACAAAAAGGAGAGGAAGGGGGGGGGGGACGGTGCCAAAAATAAAAGTCTTCAAACCTTATTGCAAACCAAAAGCTTGATTGGGGCAAAGTGAATCGTCCATCCGCTTTGAAATGCCATTCTACAAATTGGGAGAGGAAGGGGGGCTACCCGCTCAACAAGCAAGCAAAAACGTCTTCAAACGCGTAACAAGTGTGAGTGGGGCAAAGTATATCGGCCCCCAGATATAAAATTCCATTCTGCAATGGGGGGGGGGGGGGGGCACAAGTCCACTACACGATACCGTTCTACAAGGGATGGGGAATTGGTCCACTACGCATCACCGTTCTGCCAAAACGGGAGAGGGGAAGGGGGGCTGTGGACCTTTCACCCCATGGATCCGACAAAGTAGATATGTCTTGTCACCTTCGTAAAACATCAACTGATCTTATCACCACCTCTCCCTCTCACTGCGACATGATATAAAGTTCATGTACTCTTGACGAAGGTACGGAGCAGATATTCCGTGATCAACGTCATAGGAGTGTTAATGCCTGTATACGTAACAAATGACGTCGTTGAAGGATTTGTATTTTTCACATTGGCAAGTTCATCTTAGGTATTCGAAGTCAAATTGACACAAATTCTGATATCATTCTCATTGGGGGGCTGGGTCGAGGTGTGAAGTCCTACTTATTCTTACCTCTGTTGCATTAAATTCATATTCACTATACTGTTTGGCCTGAAAAACTGAAACAATCCTTCTAAAACGGTCAAAATTCTCATTCCTGTAATAATATCTCTTCGTAGGGACTGCATACTTTCCTCAACAAAGCAATATTTAATCTAATTCAGAAGATCGTCCAAAAAGGTTTACCTCAAATTGTTGAAAACTTCATATCGCCAATGGGTAATAGAGAGCAATCTCTATTCCTTTGGCTAAATCCATTATTATAGTTATTTTGATCAGCTGTCAGGATATTCACATTTAAAATTTCATCATGAATATTCTGGAAGGGTTGGCATCTCTGTAAATTACCGTAACACACTGCTGTCTAGGAAATAAAATCACTTGATATGTTATAAATCATTTGACTGTTTTACTAATGTTCATGACAAGATAGCATACAGTGATTCTATTTTGACCTTTTTCACAGTTTTGCTGTCAAATAATAAAAAAAAATAATATTTTTTCCTCTTTGAAATAATATTTCCCTTACTATGGAGGAGTATATTTTCAGAATTCTCCAGCTTTTGTTAAATGTTCCAGCTGACTAGATCGCCTTTCAGACGCATTGCCCCAAACTCATAATAGGGCTTCCCAGTGTTAGTGAAGAGAAACGACAATTGTATTCATTGCATATTGATATTACTTGGCGTGAGGTGTTTTCATTGTAGAATTCTGCTATTCCATTGGTATTGTAGTTATTTCCCTCCGTGCTGCTATGCTATGTCAATTGCTACTACTTTCCTTCTTCTCTCTAATGGGGGCAGTCAGACCTACAAACTGATCTCACTTGCTCTCAAACCGTTTAAAAATTGTAATTATTACTGTCTTATCCTGTTTTAAAGCTGATGGCTGAAGACTATTTTTCTAAATCTCAATGGTTCAAATACATTGATTAATCAAAACATTAATTTACTTATAGTTTATATTTCGAATTTAAAGCCCATATATAGTTTTGGTAAAGATTAAAGAAATGTGAATTTTTGGGATATATACCATGACATATAGTTTCTATACACATTTCAAGATCATTGCATATTTTTCTACAAGCGAATTCTTTTGAAAATTTGAATTTGACCGTTAAATCGTATTTAGCGCCCTCTCTTGGTTATAACANGTGTTTTCATTGTAGAATTCTGCTATACCATTGGTATTGTAGTTATTTCCCTCCGTGCTGCTATGCTATGTCAATTGCTACTGCTTTTCTTCTTTCCTCTATGGGAGCAGTCACACCTTCAGACTGATCCCAATATGCTCTTAAACCGCATCAATAAAATTGTCATTATTACTGTCTTATTCTGTTTGAAATCTGATCTTTGAAGGTTATTTTGTCAATTTATCTTGATTGTACGAATACATTGATTAATCAAAACATTAATTCATATTTCAGTTCAAATTTAGGATAATTTAGTTTGGCAGCAGGGTGGGAGCAGCGTGTCGGTGTGACTGCCCCATGATGAAACTATGTGTTATTGCAGGAACATTGTAATTGAGAGTCTAAACTTGTCCTGTTTACCCTTTTCCTACGTCAAAATTTCTCTTGAAATGAGCCTGTACTGCAGCTGCGTGTGATACCCACAGATTACTTTCTTTTTAATATAATATCCCTGAACAGGGAGGTGTTTCACCAAGATAAGAAAGACTTTACGCACTACTTTAAGTTCGACTGGTATGCCTTCTTGTGCGAAATAATTCATAATAGTACGCACATTCGGTGCAAGAACTGATACCAGCCGAATGTTAAGTTGTGCTTTAAGTCTTTCTTATCTTGGTGAAACACCTCCCAGATTACTTTAGCATGTTAATGTACATATTCTACACATTCTTTTGTCTTCATTTTCTGAAACACGAATGTCCTCTGTTGCTATTGCAATGTGCTTTTTCTCTGTTCATGATACACTTTTTGGAACCTTTAATTACTACATTTTATTTTAGGGTGCACAATTTCACAAGCATCATCTTTGAGTGGTCTTATTCCATTTCCTCAGTTGTATAAGTTTGTATGCATATTAAACCTTGATTGACTTATGTTCAGTTACCTCTACAGAGCTACTCTGTTTGAAGAAGATGAATAAAACTAAAAATTACGGGTCCTACGCATTACAAGTTTGAAACTTTTTAGTAGTCACCCTCTTTCTATTGTCATCAAAACGTAAACAAGTTTATTGAGCATGTTTTTACATTGTATATACCATATATTGTATCTGATTTTTTATGATTGACAATGGAAACAAAGTCGAACTGAACTGAACTGAACTGAACTTAAAAATGAAGAATTTTATCATCCACAATACCGAAGTTTAAATCTTCCTTGAAAACATCTCTATCAAATAAGCACTATAAATGACTTAGTCCCAATTGAATGGCATCTTTAATCTCCTATTTTTCATTTTTCTAAGCGCATAGAGACGCAATGGCAGTGATATGCGCGATATAAGCAATGTGTTATTATTGTTATTATTATCATATTTATAACACATATAAACTATTGATACATGTGTCATTAAATCAATATGAAAATACATGCACATTAAAATATAATTTACAATCCATCGAAGCAGGTCACATCTTGAAGGTGGTTGACCATACCAGAAAACGAAAAATAAAAAACAAAAGGCAGAAAAAGACCCTTTGACCTTCTTTCTCAGGCAAAACGAATTTTGAAAGATAATGATATATGATATTCCCATTAGGTGAGCAAACTGTCTGAATTAATCACTATTCAATCCAAGACAAGCCTAAAGAAAGCTTTAGAAAATAGAACCATGTTGGAAGTAACAGTCAAAGGACATTTAATTTGAGTACATATTCATAAAATCCATGGATTGAGAACGACCTAAATGTCATGACGGATAACAATAAAAGGACGTGAGCTTCCATGTTTTATGTCTGACAGAAGAAGTCTGGATTGGTGGTGACGTAAGCCTTTTTTTTTACTTGCGATGATGCTAGAGTTACGTATGTTCAATGTCAAATTAAATCTGGGTGTCGTGACATAATGATTGTGACACAATATTGACCAAGAGGGTGATGTGTGTTGTGGGTATAAGAATGAATTAAAGGGATACTAAAAGCAACCAAGTGGAGGCATTGTGGTGTAGCTGTTGCGACTCGCCTTTCAATCAGAGGGTCGTAGCTTCAAATCCCACCAATAACATTAATTTCCTTCAGCAAGAAATTTATCCAATAAGCTGCACTCTACCCAGGTGTGATTGGGGACCAATAGGAGATAGCAACTCACTATCTGATTATGAGTGCACCTATATGGCTGTGTTGATGCTAGGTTTGAATAGCCATCCAATAACCAGGTGATAATATTATTGAAAGCACTTTGAGCAGTCATAAGGTACTAAAAAGATCCTTGATATTATCATAATTATTTCATCGACATTGATGCCTCATGTTGTATCTCCGAACGGCAAATAGAAAATTGTAGATTTCTCAAATTTTGAACTTTTTTAGTTTTTATGTATATTATCAAGGGTGAACATACTGCTAAATACCGATTTACTTCTCCTGGGTTGAGTGCAGCACAATGTGGAAGAATTTCTTCAGAAGTTAATGCCATGAGTGGTTGAAAGCCGAGTCATAACCACTATACCATGACAGATTCTTTGAAACTGATATGGCTGAAAAATCACTTTGAGACAATGAAATAGTAAGCAAAAGTATTCCTCGAAAGACAAAAAATGCTACAGAATACATGCTCTTACACTTTTAATAAATTTCACCTCTTCAGAGCACACCTTGAACTTTTTGCTAAATAACCCCAGATATCATCCTAAAATGGTGAACTTTCTCTAGAGCTCAACTTGTCACAATCGGACAGAGTCAATATCTGTAAAAGCATGTAGAGAAGAAAGCGAGAAAGGAACAAATGGTCTTTATGGATAAGATGTTAAATTGAATGTAGAAATCACGGTTGTCTTTTTGAGTCAGTCATCTGGACTGGAAGCTGACAAAGTGATGCAAGACTTAATGAAAATGGAAGACGGACAAGCATGATTCGAGAAGAAAGTGAGAAATCAAGTTTTGTTTGGAATATAGCGACGACCTTGTAATGTTTATTGCTCAAATGCAAGTTGACTGGAGCCATAGAAATACAAAGGAACTTCCGATGTCGGTTGAGAGAGCATGATTAAGTCTTGTTGGCGTTTGCCCCCTTCCATAGTCATTTTTAATATTAGATAACGGCATCTGCAGAAATATTGGAACTTTGATATCTGGAAAACATTATTTTCCCTACAACGGTGAAATAGATGTATGACTAGGAATTAGAGGGACGTGGGTAAACCAAGTTAGAAGTCTAATATTTTAAAAGAAATAAATAAATGAAGTTTGCAATGATGAATATTTAACAAAGTGCATTTTGTTGTTCTATTGTGTATATGTAACTATACAATATTGATTTATTTGAGTTAAATGTATAATAGCTATTACATTATTTGCTTTATAATAGCACATTCACCCATGATTAAAGAAAAAATAAAAACATGAATGAATAAAACAATAAATAGAAATGTCAACTGTTCTAGGATATGCATGAGTTGTATTTACAATGCTTTCATCACAGGTGAATAACTAAAATATGGCAATTGTTGTCATGTCAAATATAGCGATTAGTTCCCAATGGAATGACTGGGGGAATAAGTACTTCATCTTGTTAGAAAGAATTTGATTTATTCTTCTGAACTTTTATATCCTAAGTTCATACGGAAAAATGAACTATAACACAAGCTTATTTTACACAAGACCAATGAATTCCCATCAGATTCAAAATATGAAAAGAAATTATGTGGCGAAAGAGCAATAATATTGCACTTTAGACGCAACTGCTATGTACATGTACAGTAACTGCAATGTCGAAGGTGTGGTTAGCATTTTACAAGCAGATAGCACAGGGAAAAAAGGGAAGAAGAGGATATCTTGACATTTTCCTAACCAATCAACGAGGCCCAGCGCTCTCTGCAATCTTTTAAGGTGCTATCTGTTCGCCGCTACCTGACACATGATGTTGTGTTTGGGGGGGCAGGGAATTCGGTACGAGATGTAATTTGCTGGCCAAATATTTGTGCTATGAGTTACACAGGCGACTCGTCAACGCAAACGCTCGCAGCGGCGGCTGGTTTGGACGGGCACGCAACAGGATGGGGGAAAGGGGATACAAAACCAACATGATAGTGGATGGGGGAGGGATAAAGGAAAGAGGGGAAGAATCACAAATGAAAGGAAAGATCAGGAATGATTGAGAATGGAAGGTGGATAGAAAGAAAGATGAGTCAGTAGATGGATGGACAGATGGATGGGAAGGAAGAGAGAGCAAGAGAGAGAGAGGGGTATATAAAAAGGGAAAATATTAGAGCTTGCATTCTTCAAAATTTAGCCATTCTTATTACAGTCAGATAGATCGAAAGAGAAATATATAGATGAAAAGATAGATGGACGGATAGATATATAGATGTACAGATATATAGACGGATCGAAAGATGGATTGATAGATGTAGATATATTAAATGCAGTTATTACAGAAGTTTTCTTTAAAATTTAGGAATTCTTGTCGTGGATGTAGATAATTATAAATACATAGATAGATATTAAGATAGATAGATAACTAGATATGCATATAGGAAAGAAATATCAAAGGAAATTTTCTCCAAAATTTAGCATCTGTTGCAATGGTACCCTAAAAATGGCATTCCATTTTTACATTACATACTCCACTTAATGTTCCTGATGTAGAGTAATGATTCAGAAATGACACGGCATTGATATACTTTGCATCATCCGCTCCAGAAAACCCTGGCTTGTGGCGTACCACATTACACCAACCACCATCAATGTTACCCATCTCCTACTCCGCACACAGATACATCAAGATAACACCTCAAAACCTCAGCATGAGGGCAATTCACACTTTCCACAAAAAAGCACAGAAACATTTCTTTCGCAAGAAAATTGATGTGTAGAACATTTGTAAACACATTCATGGCAAATGTGACAGACATACTATATAAGCTGAAATTTTCGCGGTGGTTTTATTTCCGCTAATTTCACGGTTATGGCCTCGCAAAAATTTTCACTCTATATGATGCACATTCATTTGTGTACAAACACTTTCAAAAACGTGAAAATAACAACACGCCAATGTGTCAAACTGGTCGGAAATCGCGAAAATATCTGTACGCCAAAATATTGGCTTATACAGTATACATTGCAATCATTCAATTGTTTTGATTGTCATATTTTTGTACATACATGTACTATCTTAGAAACTCTAGCAAATCAGATCAAAGCAAGCATTTCAGCTGTTAGCAATTTCTTCAACAAGTCAAATCATAATGCACATTGGGTGACTTCAAGTATGGTGTTCGGTGTTGGTGTTGGTGTTGAGAGAGCAAAACGGTCCGTAAACCGAGCTCTAACACCATTGGTCAGTTTACAGAAGTGATACAGAAAAGACCGGAAATACGTCAGAATCTTGCGAGGTCTACCCCAAACACCGACAGACTTCAAGTTTGGTGTTGACGCTGGTGTCGGTTTTGCTGCAACACCAACACCAGCATTCAACACCGTACTTGAAGTCACCCAATGTATTTCTCTCAAGNAGTTCCATTTTAGCCCCCTCGATCTGGAAACAAAGATGATGATGATGAAGATGGCAAATATGATAAACCTAGCTTTAGAGTCCATGGGGGGGGGGGGACATTTATATTTCAATGTTAAAAAAGGGGGCAGGAGAGGAGCAGAGGATGGGGAAAATTTTAATTTCAGCCCCTGGAACTGCAAACAAAGATTAAGATGATGATGAAGTAGAAGAAATAGAAGAAAACGAAGAAAGAGAAATGGTATGGCAACGACGAAATATGTACACACAAACGGTGCAAGAAAATTTTATAAGGGAGGGGAACAATAAGGTGCTAAGGTTGTTGATGGGGGGGGGGGGCCTTGCAGGAAAAGTACAAGACATACTACTCCATCTCAGCAATATTTTCCCCTCATTGATCATGACATAGTTGTGTACTTTCAGCAAATCACGCTTCTTTGGGCACAGCCTATCTTTCATAAGATCTTGTCCAAAAAAAAAATATGGTAAACAGGGAATACAAATCAACATCTACCCAAGCAAAGAAAAGAAAATAAAATATAAGAAAATTACAAGGTGACACGTGCAAAGAACAAGAAAGCCAATAAATCTAAGTGATATGAACCTGACTCCCAATGTACGAAATTATTGAAAATACAATCGCACAACGAGGCATTGGTAGAAGCCAGCCTGTTACAGTGGAAATACACACTAGCCAAAATATAGTACTAAATGTGCATTAACAGTTCAAATATTTCAAAGCAACCCTCATCAAAATAATTGTTTTCATGCATAATGCTTCTATCGACAGAAATAAAATTAAGACCACCCCCCTGTTTTTTTTTTTTTGGGGGGGGGGGTGTTAGATTGACAAAACTTTTGCAAGGAGTATCACAACTTCAGACAGCCTCATACTGCCCCAAAATTGGTCAGGAGGTGTTAACGAGGTCAAAGTTTCTAAAAAGTTTCCCAGAAGAGGTCATCGCCAAAATGGAAAGGAGTCCTTCATCCGTGACTTTTCCAGTCCGTCCTGGTTCAGGACCAGTCTAATTTGGAAGCGAAAGTATGAGAGGAATGAAACCCACAGGTATGGCGGTGACACGCAGATTTGGCCGATCTCTCCGCACCTCCCAACTTCTGGGTTTCGGTGTGACCGACGAACTGGAGGTGGCATTCACAAATATACACCAATTTCTTCTCACCTTCCTCCCTCTTTTTTGTTGTTTCTGCTATCTAACTTCATATTAGAGTACCCCCTCTCCATTACTGCCCCCTCCCTGCTTGTTGGACACACATATATATCATCTTTCTTTCAATCATATAAAGAAAACACAGAAATAAGAAACAAAGGTTCTCCGTTATGAGAAGTGAACACAAATTCAACTCAAATAACATTACAGGACACAGAACATACATGACAAAGAATTAATATTTTCTATTTAAAATACTTATTGTTTTATTAATATAATACTAGGTTCACTTCCCAGCCCTCTGTCCAATTCATCAATCCAACTAGCACATATTCGTAGCCCTCAATTCTTCAATATCGCCCCAAATTTGTTTGGTTATCCTATGAGTTTTATAATTTTTTTTACACATGCACCTGATTGTTTAGATCAGTATTCATCTATTCATTTCTAAATTTTTAGAGCGCACTTTATGTGGAAAAGAGGGCTTTCAACTCAAGGCAAAAAAAGGTATTAAACAGGATTGGGGTAGGGTTACTTATTTTTCCTTTTATACTAAAAAAATTCTAACCTTAACTTCTCTAGTATGACGAAGATCTAATTTGAGAAATCTAAGTGTCAGCTATTACTTAGTCAAAGTCCGGAACAAAAAAGTCAAGCAAAGTTACAAGCATGGCTACCAAAATCAACAATAAGATTCCCTGATTCCAAGTTCAGATTCATTAAACAAAGGTCAAAATATCCATTCATTAAAGCGAATATCGAGTACTTGCAAAGAACCTCAATTTGGAAAAATGAATGATTAAAATAATCTTATGTTACAAACAAAGCACAACGTGACTTGTGTAGACAAGGGAAAACTAATATGATAACCTCAAACCGGTTAAAAGCGAAATTATGTCATTCTCCACGTGCTCTGTCCACTGCAGCAAACACAGGAAGCAGCGCGTGGGACTGGTTACAAAATCTGTCGACCCGACATGGCCCAATTTTGACCCTTTATTTGCACATTTCTCTGCTATTATACATTTTCTTGCAAAATACTTTGGCACATATTATTTATTCACAGTTCTGAACATTCTTCTCACATTTTGTGCGATTCTGTGAACATTCATTTTATTTTTTTAACAAATACCAGAATATATCTGTAACAAAAAAAACTCAAAATCCTTGAGCAGGACCATATAGCTAACGCAATAGCCCATACATGCACTTTAAGCAGAAGGGACAGAGGACTGGAACAAAGTAAACCTTTTCCTTCAAGCATTCACAAAAGTTTCATGAGTACAAAATCAATCTCAGGTGCGACTCTTATTAAAAATTCATCCACAAAATGAGAATGATGAAAATGTTTTGTGTTCATTTAGCTATTGTTAATGCTTGAATGGAAGTTGTTTACTTTGTCCAATGCCTTTGTTCCTTCTGCTCACAGTGATGGCACAGAAATTGCCAGTAAGTGGACCGGAAAGTGTAAAAAAAGTGATCGTCAAATAAAGATAAGGATCTAACTTGTCTGGATGGTGATACACATCTATGCATTACTGGTTTATGGTCCACCTGTAAAAATAGTACCAACAATTCAGGCTTTTCCTACACGAAAAAAAATCTACCCTCATAGTACATGCATATTACAATGGGTTTTGGCGTTGTAGTTTTGCCTTGTTAACTGCAGGGTTCTTAAAAGTAAGTGGATGTGCCAAAGTTTTAGATGATTAGGAAATAGTATACCATAATATCTACACAGCAAAAACCAAAACACACAGATCACAAAACCCAGGGTATTAATCAGTGATTAATGGAATATGCCAATCAAAGGCCACGGTGGAATAAGAACCCAAGTACAACACAAACTTTGGAAGGAATTCTGGATGATGGCTTATCTTGGAACATGGTTTAAAAAATGGGGTTTAAACTCAGCAAAAATGTGCTTAATTGCCACACTTGATTGCTCATTTGACCGCTTTTAAGTGCAAAATCAAGCGCACCGATGCCTAAATTAAACCCAACCCAAAACCCAGTTCAAACCACAGACTAAATTAGATGCAACAAACCAATAAAAATTGACAAAAGAAAGACATTATTTGCAGGAATTGGTTTAAAAAAACAGGTTAGCCTGCTCTCTTTGACCACATTCATTTTTTCACTTTAAAAAATGGAACTTATTAATTTGGTTTTCTCAAACATTTTGGGCATTTATTTTACTCCTAATGTATGATGTTGATCTATTTGATCAATTTTTCTGTAACTATTTGAACAACAAAAAATTCTTTCTCAAAATACCGTTCAATTTCTCCAATGTCTGATATACTGGTTTGGGCAAAAATCTATTAATTAGTGCACTGCCCATTTCCCCCTGCCGGAAAAAGGCAAAGTCAGAAGAGAGAACTTGAGAGCGGGGAGCTGAAATAGAACGCTTTTCTTTAAGATGAGTGATACTGGTGATTTGCGTAGCAAGCCTATCAGCTTGAGAATGGTTTGGATTTCACAGCAAGAAAAAAAAAATCCCTGCCAGCTCTCTTTGGGTTCATGTTCAACAAGTTCATGATAGATATCATGATCGCGAAGGAAGAGCGGAAGAAGACATAGGGAAGACAATATGGCCCTAAATGGGACATCACATTTTCTCTCTTTTAGTTGATATTGCTCAAAATCAGATTTACTTTACAACATGTAAAAAAAGTTTGTTGAGTTGGATGAGTTTCATGAAAAAAATTCCATTAGTTATGCAAGATTTACTGTAAAAGCCAATATTTGAGTAAATTATTTTTTAAAGAAAAATGATAAAATTAAAATGCTAGCAAAATTGATGTCATGAAATAAAACCAAAGCGAAAACTTCAGCTCATACAGCAATTTGATTCTGTCTGGGCATACTGCCAAACAGAATTTTAAAATATATCTTTTAATATGTATGCGTTATCAGATTGAACACTGAACAAAGTTGCAGAAAAAATGGATACATAATCATCCATTTCAGTCTTTCTAATATGTCTCCTTTTTGCAAATTACTCAGTACGTTATAGAATTAGCAGTTTTACTCTAAACTCATTCTTCCATTATAAAGATATTTTAAAAATTGTTTTAAAATGGTTCATTCCCTTCCATATTTTAAAAGAACTTTAATGACAACATTTCTCATCAGTCATCTTGCACTTTAGAGCATGTGTCAATGACTTGTATTGCATTAATATTAATAATAATTCGTACGGTTATTATATTTACACAAAAGATAATATGTTGAGTAATGTTCTAAAGGTCATTAGGAACAATGTACAACTGAAACGTGACATAAAAATGAATCGTATCAAGCGAACATATCCCTTAGATTAGAACTATAATAGTCTTGTCTACACAAGTATAGTGTATTGATCTTCGAACATTATAAATTACTTCAAATTGATATTAAACCCCTCCTAAAGCACATACTATAATAATACATTGTCTGCAGTTCCCTATTAATCATAACTTTGGGTAAAGTGATTGAATATATAAAATTATTAATAGTAATACTTTGATTCAAATGCAATAGAAGACTTATTCAGATAGGGAAAAATCAATCAAACTCAGATAAAACTGGCCCAAAATGAATTCATTTTCAGTTACTTTTCTTTCTCTTTAAGTGACAAAAATGGCGGACCCTAATTTCTAATAAATACTAGTACAAGTTTGCTCATTACTTTGTTATTTAAAACCTGCCTTCCCTTTTGATGAAGGATACAATTATCTATTAGCAGTTTCCAACATATATGCAATTTCTTTTTCAATACATACCCTTATAATGAGTCTATCCATAACAAACACTAGATATTATTTTACAAAAGTTATTCTGTTTGTTGTACTAAAAATTTCTGAACAAATCTATGGATTGCCAAGCTACCTGGCAGCAGCTGACATAACTTTACGATCGACAACCGAGGAGGAAAAGTACATTGCGCCCAAGACATTGACTTAGTCCGGTATCAAACTGGGAGTTTAATTCGGTGTAAAGATTTTCTTTTGATTAATAAGAATTTTTCAGCTCTGATCAGGGAAGCATATATGGCTTATATGCATTCACTCCATGAATTCACAACCAAACATTAGTTCTTCTGCTCACGATAGATGGATTGAAGAGAAAAGACCAACTTTAAAGCCAAGCGGTAAAAATTGGGAGACAATTACTGGTTCAAGGCATTTTGTGAAATGCACTAGAGAACCTGAATGATTTCATGGGTCTGGGATTATGCGAACGAGACATGAAGTGCTGCGCAACAAAAAGGAAACGGTAGAATAATGTCTACTCTACGTATACAAAACAGAATAAAATCCATCTTTTAGTGTGGTTAGCACCACATGCTATTCCAATATCAACGATTCAGTAAGCACAGCATGGTGCATACTTATAGGGCGTGCAGTCACAACCCAAATAGCACATAAAAATCACATCGGGATCCTACCACAAATCTGTCATTCACTGCAAACAAACGGCTCGATAAGACCATTGGCTTTGCGCCACAATAGCAAAGAATAATTCGTTTACACAAGGCTAATACGAGATCTGTGGAGGGTTCCAACACAGCGCACTGTATAAGCCGTGGATAAGTATGATATGAAAAGATATGAAAAGAAGGGACTTGCCAAACATGCTTGGTAGGATCCGATCATTACGTCATCCAATCACAGAAGAGTATTCCAATTAGGTCCAGAAATTGTCAGGTCCAAAACATATATGGTCCAAAGCAATGAAGACTAGGTCTCGTAACAACTTCTCTGCCTGTCCGTCTCGTAGCTACATTTGAACTGGTATTATAACTCAATATAATAGATCTCTAATTTTGTGTTTCTTTTGTTGGCTACCTTTGTGCCAGCATTGATGCAATAATAAAAGCAGTCTCGCTGTCGGTTGGCTTGCACTGTGCTTTTGTGCCGACTAAATAGGTATGCACTAGAGTGAAATAACTATCCAAACTGGTTTTGATAGTGACATCGCGTGACCTCTATTCCCCCTTTTGTAACGAAAATCTTTATCAGAGTCTGGGGATAGATTCCCTCCAATAGAATTAGGTCAATGGTTTGGGAAGTCCATACACAGCGATGGACTCAAAAAATTACAGTTGCGGCCTGCCTTACTAACCCCATTGCGTTCTCTCCCTCCCTGATCATCCCCAGCGCATGTGTGCCGGTTTATTTAGACAGAGATCGGTTAAAGTCCTCCCAAACGGGCCAAAGAACGCCATTACTACGCCAAATATCGGTCAAGGATGCAACCCTTGTTTGCATGTTTATGTTAAACTAGTTCTCAGCACACATCTTGGCAATCACTGCCATGATATCACTGCTGTCCTTAATCCCAAAAGAATTGGTTTCTGGTTCATAGCGATGCTAATATTTGTAAAGATTTACACCTCGTTGTCATACCCCGTGCCATATTTCGAAAGCCGAACTAGGCCAGACACCCGATCGGCACATTAACCAGACATTCGCACAATAGAGCACACAATGTGTAGGAGCAACAGTGACCTATATTAGTCAGAATCTAACCTCCAGTATAAGGGTATTATGATGAATGTTGGGAGGAAAATAATTGAATATTAGTTATGTTCATATATTGACACCATGATTGCTTCCAGACAAATCTGATCGGGTTCATACAGCAAATTGTTGTTGATACTTGGCTTTAACTTGATGCAATATCGCTCATTCACTGCTAATATCATACACTAATTTTTTTTAAATAGCTGTCAACGTATTAGCCGAATCTGAGAAGGGAAGACAGCTGGGCAATTTTATTTATTTATTTATTTTTTTTTTGGGGGGGGAGGTTTATCATGCCACTTTTCAGATACATTAAACTTTGCCTAAGTCGAACTTTTCTAAGTCAAATAATAGCCTAAGTCAATGTGATTTTCTGGAACAAACCATACAATACCAGTGTTATTATAGCCTCTTCTAAGTCGAAATTCTCATAAATCGAACAGATTTGAATGGTCCCAACAGACTCGACTTAGGCAGTTACCTGTATCTAGTTTTGAAGTTAGAGGACCTGATGTGTAACTTTACTACCTCTTATTTGTGTTCACCATAAACTTAATAAAAATCGAAACAAAATATATTTGAATGTGTACAACACACAACAAATGGGATCCTGTATGTATTATGCAGCATATGATAGTGCACAACCATGTGTGCGAGTTATCGCCAGGTCACCAGTGCAAGTCACCCTTTTTTTCTATCATAGTGTCACTAACCCTTGAGTTTCAGTAAGTTCATCTCAGTGTGAACCTATCAAAGTTTCGTTGTGGTTTTGGGGACTCATTTTTATGATAGTAGTTAGTGGAACTTTGAGTTTCGGGATTAGTGTAGACATGTCTAATATAACAATAGTAATAGATGCAATTTATATTGTGCACATATCCACTCTGCGGAGTGCTCAACGCACTTGCATTATTATTACCTTGGCTTTAGCTCGGCGTACACCAACGCACATGGCATTTCAAGGAATAAATATTCCTACCCGGTACCCATTCACCTCACCAGGGTTGAGTGCAGCACAATGTGGATGAATTTTCTTGCTGAAGGAAATTAACACCATGGGTGGGACTCGAACCGCGGCCCTCTGGTTGAAAGGCAAGAGTCAGGTCCACTACGCTACGGCGCCTCCACTATCGGCAATGATAATGCAACAAGTCTGAAAAGTGGGTCAGTCATAGATGACTTTGTACTAATTATTAATGAGAATAAACCACAGTCTGACTCAGGGCATTACAGTTAAGACTACAATGACGCAAAACATTTGGGTGATAAAAAAGTTCCCAGCTTAGCACAAGATTTCTTAATATCTCTACCCAAAGCCATCCTCTCCCACTCTCTCTTTCTCTAGCTCTCTCTCTCATCATATTTCTAATGTTCGCTCTGTTCTTCTCTCTCCCTCTCTCTACAGCTTGATATTAACCATATATCTATCACCCACAGGCTTAAGAGTATAGCGATGGCTTTGTCTCTAGCTAAATGCCATTCATGAACATCCCCTTGCTACCGTTCTAAAGCCTCCGCCTTTGGGGATAAGCGATTTCCTCGAACTACTGCATGAATATAGTGAAGATAGTAATGTGTTAGGAGATAAACCTGTAAATCCCTTTTCAACGGCTTCTCATTGCAATTCTCTCTCCTTTAAGCGTTTCCTTCAAGAGCTTAAAATAAAGATTTATATTTGTATCTCTTTCCACAAGGCCACACAGTTTAATATGATGCCCACCTCAGCTCAAGAGCAACTAGAATCACAAATGTTGCGGTGAAACTTAGAATAAGAAATTATTTTGAGTACCCTATGGTAACCATAATATTTTACACTTGAGCAGGGAGCATCTGTGTATAATATAATTTGTTTGGAAATGAACAAAGTAATAGGTGGGTAAAGTTAACCAATAGATTAAAATATTACGCGTTCTCAATGCACAAAGGTTGTTCTTGACAACGCTAATGCTTGCCTGACATAACAACAGATAATATATGCAAAATGGATTCCAGGTATTGTAATTCAATAATTAATTCAAGGACTACTATGTAACTATGTTCAGTGGCAAGAAATGTTCCCACTTAAATTGGAATCTATTAGTAAAAAAGTCTTTTTGAGCATCCTTCCATTTCCGACAGCACCATTTACTATAGTTGTATTGGAGAGAGTAATACAGTATTCCACCTCTCGAAATGGGTATGATAGACAATATTATGGCTGTTTCAAACTATTCAAAGTTTAAAATGTTGCTACCTTAATATGAAGCAACTTGGAGCCAAGTCAATTGAGAATAACATTGTTCTTAAAAACAAATTTTAATTTCAATTCAATATCCAAGTTGGAATGACCTAATCCTAGATATTAGTGTCTAAACTGTGATAGAACACATTTCTTCTATGACAAACTCCACTAATAGCTAGTAAATGGGAGCTAGGTTTACAACCGCATAACGATGACATTCATGGGGTGAGTTTGACACGGCTTCTCCTTGCAAAGTCAGGGAGTGAGTAATATATTTTTTATCATATTATATTCTCATTTTAATTCCAAATTATAATGATCAAGTCCTAAATATCAGTGTCTTAACTGCGATGCAACACACAACCTCCTCTACCTAGTGGTAATTGGGAGCAGGGGTTTCACACCGCACAACGATGACATTCATGGGGTTGAGTTTAACACAGATTCTCCCTGTAAAGTCAAGTGTGAGTTTTATATCATTCTTAAAACCGATTCTCATTTTAATTTGTCTAAACTGCACTGGGATAGAACGCAAAACCTCCACTACCAAGTAGTAATTGGGAGCTGGGATTTAACAACGCACAACGATGACATTCATGGCGCTGAGGTTAACAAGGCTTCGCCCTGTAAAGTAAAGTGTGAATATTATATCATTCTTAATATCAATTCTCAGTTTAATTCCTAATTAGAATGATCAAATCCTACATTTGGGTGTCTAAACTGTGATAAAATGCAAAACCTCCACTACCAAGTCGTAATTGGGAGCAGGGGTAATAGCACCACACAACGATGACATTCATGGGGGTGAGGTTAACACGGCTTAGGTTAACACGGCTTCTCCTTGCAAATATTATTTTTTAAGACTAATTTTTATTTCAATTACAAATTGGATTGATCGAATCCTGAATCTGGGTGTCTAAATTGCGATGGAACACACAACCTCCTCTACCTAGTGGTAATTGGGATCGGGGGTTTAACACTAAACAACGATGACATTCATGGGGCTGAGGTTAACACGGCTTCCCTCTGTAAAGTAAAGTGTGAATACTATATCATTCTTAATATAAATTCTCATTTTAATCCCTAATTAGAATGATCAAATCCTACATTTGGGTGTCTAAACTGTGACGGAACGCACAACCTCCACTACCAAGTAGTAATTGGGAGCTGGGATTTAACACCACACAACGATGACATTCATGGCGCTGAGGTTAACACGGCTTCTCACTGTAAAGTCAAGTGTATGCAAACAAACGGTGGGCGTTTGGCCAGATAACGGCAACATGATGATGACTGATTGCTGCGTATTAGGATGCCTCTCAATGATGGATTGGTGTCTGATTTATGGAGCAAAGACCGATGGGATGGGGGAGAGACGGACAGAGAGATGGAGGGTGAGAGGGAGAGGGAGAGAGGGAGAGGGAGAGAGGGAGATGGAGAGAGGGAGAGAGAGAGGGAGAGAGAAATGCAAAGACTAAAAGAGCAGTGCGGAGCGAGAGACATTGAGAAGATAGTGAGAGAGGGAGAGGAGGGAGAGAGGCAGAGACAGGGAGATTTGATGGAGAGTTGAGTGAGTGGGAGAGAGAAGCAAAGACTCAAAGAGCAGTACAGAATGAGAGAGTCATAGAGAGCGCAGGGAGAGAGGGAGGGGTAAGAAATAGCAGGAAAAAAAAAACGATTAAAGAGAGTAAAATAGAGAAAGATTGAGATCGATAGAGAGATATTACTATAGAGAGAGGTATTAATGCTAGGTATATGATCTTGCCATATTTTTTGCTTTTTAATCCATAAAAATGAGTTTTTACTGTACTAGTACAAAAGGAGAGATAAAGCTTGTACTTTTTACAGCAAAATGAGAGAAAGAGATAAAGAGAGGATGGGTGAAAAGAGAGTAAAAAGAAAAAGGAGCAAAGATGTATAGCGAGGGTTAAAACAACATTACGTTTAGATTGAAAGAGTTATTGTGTCCTAAAGGAACAAATTAGTGAAAGCTGGTCAGGGTTTCTGAATCTCATATAGGGCTCGTTATTCCCGAATGAGGAGTGATAGGTGGAGGCTACAAACTTATTCTATGAGATAGGGGAGTAAGAGAGGAAGGGAAACAGGATGAGATGAATAAAAAGAAGAGGGAAAGGTAAAAATAAAGAGAAAGAGAGATGGGAGGGGGGAAATGATAGAAATGAAGAGAGATATGAAGAAAGAGAGGGGGAGGGAGGAATAAGGGGGTAGAACAAAAGACAGGGTAAGGTAGCAGGGAGTGGAAGCAAGCACGTGGTAGACTAGATTATGTAAAGTGGGAGCAGAATTGGTTGGAAGAGAGACGAGTGGAAGAGGATGAAACTGAAAAGAAGAAAGGTAATAGAGAGAAAGAGAGAGAGATAGAGAGAGAGAGAGACGAAGAGAAGAGGGAATGACAGTCAGAATGCGTAAGGGGTAATAGAGGGGGAAGAGTGGGAAGAGGGGGGGGAAGAGATGGAGAGATAGAGATGGATAAAAGAGGGATAGAGAGATAACGCAAGAGCAAGACAGAGAGAGAGGAAGAGAGAGGAAGAGAGGGGAAGAGAAAGGGAATGGGGGAGACAGAATGTGAAAAGGGTAAGAAAAAGGGTAAGAAAGAGGGAAGAGGGGAAAGAGAGATGGAGCTAGATAAGATATAGATAGAGAGGTAGTGAGGACAGAGGAGAGGGGAAATGAGAGAAGCAAAATTGGAGAAGGTAGAGGGGGAGGGACCAGAGAGATAGAGATGGAAGGGACACAGAGAGGCAAGTGAAAAGGGAGACAGCGAGAAGGGAAGAGAGAGGGATGAGGAAAGTTGTAGAATGGGGATGGAGGCAAAGATGAGGGTGAAAAATGAGGAAGACAGAGAGAGAGAGAGAGAGAGAGAGAGAGAGAGAAAGAGAGAATACGGGTAGCAGAGAGGCGGCAAAATAGAAAAGAGGGAGAGCAAAGCAATATGACGGAGAGGGTAAGGACAGTATCCAATGAAATAAGACATGCTGTGATAACAAAGTGACGTAAGCTATCTTCTCTGACATGTCCATTTCCTCTCCGCAGCCCAACTCGACGAGAAGAGGCGGCCGAGAGGTGAACAAGTGAAAAGTTCAGGCAGGATTCAAGAGGAATCGTGGCGCTCCGGCCAGAGCCACGTTTCTGAGCTCCCTCTAACAACGACAGACGATCCAATTTGAAAAAAAAAATTGAGGCAGAGCTTCGTTTCATGCATATACACAACAAACAAAACAAAATAGTTCCCATGTCTGAAATCGGAGGAGTTGTCTTCTGAAGAAATTGAATTCCTGGTCATTAAAGTCTCAGAGGACAGACACTTAATAAGATATGGTCTGATTCGAGAAATAGCAGAAAATAAAAGTTTTTACAAAATTGACAAAAGATCCATAACCTAATACTGAATGCCTAATCTCAAAAGAAATGATATCAGCTGTGTGATTGTTTGGGAGATATGTAATGTATAATGACAGATAAATGCGTAAATAAAGTTTGACCCTCATGGACTGTCTGTCTCTAGACCCACATACTACCTCTAGTGTCTGGTGCACAGACAAAACAGGTGGTAATTTATCACTATGAAGTCAAGGAAAAGAGAGTTTTACAAAATAAACAACTCTCCATTCTTACCATCAAAGTGGTTCTGATAAAAAAAGTAGAAATTTAGTATCCCATTATTTTGAAAGATATACAGAGCAGGTGTCACATAAGTTAGCTGAATAGCAGCAGAGTTACTTACTTTTCTCTGCTTGGGCCATTGAGAATGTTTGTATGAAACTTTATTTATTTGTCAATTTTTTTTTAATCCACTGTGTATGTTAACTTGAAAAATCTCATTTTATTGAAATAAACCAATAAATACATGTCTATAAATCATTTAAAGTCAATATGAAAAAAGATTTATATGCAGTTTAAACAGCAGATACTATATTTTTCTTCATATATCACAACGTCATAATTATTTTTTCTTCATCAAAATATTCTATATTCAATTGCACATGAGGAAATGTCATCAACATACAGATATTGAGAGAAAATTGCGAGAAAGGATTTCTGGAAATTGTGAAATAAAAGAAAGTTGAGCATATTCAACAAAACCATGTTACACTAAGTTCATATCTAAAGAAGAAAGTAAAAACAAAACCAGGAAATGATTTCAGGACATATTTCATGTATGATTTTTCTTTTAAAGAAATAGAGAGAGATATATATAGAGAGAGGGGGGATAAGGGAAAGGAAAATAATCTTGTGTTACCAAATCCATTTAAATACCAGACAAAATGAATCATATTTCTTCACCATATACCCTACAAAAATCCTTCAAATCACACCACTCGCTTCTCTCCACTGACCCCAAAAGCAAGCAAAGTTCATCTCCGCATCAGGCTCCTCTGCCTACTTCGTGAATCAATGTAGTCATGTGACAGGTCCAATCAGCCAATCGTATTAATTACATTCACACGTTGCTGACAAAGTTGGCGTACTTTCAAAAAGTTTGGCCCGGAGAGCTGCGGTTTGAGCGCAGACAGGAACTCTTTCACACCGCTCTAACTGGTCCCAGATTGCTTAAAGAGAATCTCCAGTATACTTATAAAAATTATTGTCTAAATGATTTATGTATAAGATTTGTATTAAAAATGAGATGGAATTAATAAGAAATTCCATGAAATATGAATAAATGATATTTGTGTCATGATAATGGGAAGAAATATGAAATGAGTAAAAGTTATTGAAATATTCAAAATTTGATTTACGAAATTCCAGTGGTCACAAGCCAAAATGCATTGGATAATAATGATAATGAACTGCTTTTATATAGCTCTTGTCACCTCTTCATGAGAAGTTCCTAAGCCCTCTACAATTGCAACATTATTATAACATAATGAAGGGGCTCTAAAGTTCTTAAGATCAATAAATGTCCACTCAAAACTCCAAATTATGAACATTAGAAATAGAAAAAAAAGAGAGATCGTTGGTCCGCAGTTTTGCCAAGCATTTGTGAAAATGGTGTAACATTATATTTCTTGTGTAAGTAATAAGGGAAAGAAACCAGTACAAAAATTATTTTGCATAAAACAAATTGTTCATAACACTATACAAATCTGTGCATGAAAAAGATTAAAAATTCACTTCTATATCAAATTCAAACGATTGTGAGCAGACGTCTTTAACTTGTCCTAGATTGGCAAGCCCACGCAGCGAGACATTGGCTGAGAAACTCGAATAATGACCTTGCCCTAAACTCCGTGTGGACTCGACTTCCTACGATGAAGTGTTAATATTGTTTCCTCCCCTCCAAAGTGGAAATTGATTTCATGTTGTTGATAAAAAGTGACAGTTAAAGAGAAAATGAAAACTTAACTTTCTTTTGCAATATCAATAATGAAACTTCAAGGGTCAAACAGTTAACATTTCTTTTTGGTTTCCTTATTTTTGGAAGGGAATGTACAAGCATCAGCAGTAATCTTTTGAAAGTTTGTGATTAAGTCGCACTGATCCTTTTTACATTTTGCAGGTTCAAGTGTTAACATTGCTTCCTCTTATTCAATATGGAAATGATATCAATGTTGATGATAAAAAAAAGTGACAGTTTAGAATAACTTCAGTTTATTTTGTCAATGATATGACTAGTAAAGGGTGAAACGGTTTAACATTTCTTTTTAACAGCAAAAAAAGAACTTTTATCTGAATATGGTACTTTTGTTTTTGTTTTTGATAGACAAGTCTATGGTGATACATATTTTGGAGACAATCACGTCTATCAAGCACATTAATAATAATAATGTTTTATTTACCCAGCTGTAAGTTAGCTGCACTTCCAGCGGGCCCTGCATAACATAAAGTTATTATTACCCTTCTCCTTTCTTAAATGCCGAGCGCCTGGCAAGAAGGCAGATGGTCCCATTTTTATATAGGTCTTTGGTAGGACCCGGCCGGGGATCGAACCCACAACCTTCCGTTCATGGGGCAGACGCTCTACCACTGAGCCATACACGACCGGTTGATAAAAACTGAAATTAATTGAAATAGATTTACACATCATGCCAAACAACTCTCTGACAATATCGTTATAAACAATTTTGTTGATAAATCTTTTAACAGGTACAACACACTTTTAGACAAAAGTTTCACTGTTTCAATGTGCTTATACTATATTCTGGAATTAACCAAAATAAAGAAGAGGAGTAGGGGCAAATAAAGCTCACAAGGAAAATCTAAAAACTATGCATAGTCTTATAAACCCATTTGAAAGACCCCTTCCCTTATATCTCTATTTCTCTCTCTCTTTCTCTCTCTTATAAAAAACCCAACATCTTCATTCTGCTCGGGATTGTCTCCACATCATCATGGAGATAAAAGTTTCTTGATATCATCTAGTCTCTGCACACAGTCATTTTGATTCTGTTTCACAATCTCAGGAAGTACATAATGCAGAGTCTGCAATTAGAGACTACATATATTCACAGCTATACTTCAGTGTCCAATACATGAATAGAAAAAAAATGTGACTACAGACTCTTGATTAATGAACTACGCATTTTGAAAAAAATTGCTGATCTGAAGTGGAGAGTCTGCGCCTCTAGACTAGCCATCGTCAGGGCAACTCACTTTGCAGGTGACTGGCCCAGTGGGCAAGCAGCAAAACCAGCTAATTGAGCATCTCCAGCTTGCCCCAGGGACATGGGTGTACTCTTACACAACACCCGACATCCTCTAAATTAAACTCTTTGGGTAAGTATATCCCGCTTGAAACAGTAGTAGAATAGTCCGTTCAAGCCACCGGGCGTCTCATCACGATCCTCCTACTGGAATAGATTATATTGTCTATTAAAATAATGGGTTATTGCATCTTCAGGTGAAAAAGAACTTCTTGAAATTAAGACGGAAGTCACAAATGAAGAAAAGATGAAGGGGGAGAGAAAAGGAGGGAGGTAAAGAGAGAAAGAGAGAGAGAAAGAGACAGAGAATGAGAGGGAAGAGATTGAGATTTAGCCTAAAACCTAGGTAAATCTAGAAGTATATACGATATACAGGCAATGCTGATAGAATAACATCTTTTAATGCCATCAATACCTTAAAGGCAGATTAGTAATTTATGGTTTTGAGAGTATAATTTCTTGTTATTGTCGTTCTTTTTTTATGCTCAGTCGGAAAAAAACATGTACCATCAAAACAAGCACATAAACCTCACCATTATTCTTTTATCCATCGAGGAAAGATAAGTAATGTGGGAATTCTAATCAACTGAAACTTTTGGTACCAACCCTTTCTATAATTGCCAAAAAGTCAAAACAAATCATATAAATTCTTACAATGAATGTTTAAGAATACATGATAATTCATAAACAAATATAATCCATTTGATTTTCTAATTATTTTGCTTCAAACTCCATTTCATTTAATCCTAAATTAAACCCTACCCATGAGAAATCATATTTCATTGATTTTTTTTTCAATAGCTAAATCTTATTCACATTTGCAACATCATTTCTTTGATTAGTAACTTTATCATTCAAAAAAGGAATACAAATCTTTCTGTGCATCTGTTGAAAAACTTCATGAAATAAGGAAACAATTCATATAACTTTCAGTCATTCCATTGTATATCATAAAAGATATAATGACATTATGCAAGATTTTTTCTTCTTCGTAATAACTTCTTGATGTCAAGAAAAACCACAGAGGTCCATTTTTAACCATTCATTGTACATTAATCTTTAATCTCGTCCACAGAGAAATCACATTAACAAAATACCATGAGCAGAATTAACCACAATTTATCAAATACATTCAAATTGGCTTATAAGATTTTCAGAAATTTAGTAACACGTTGAAGTAATTTCCTTTTCATTTTTGTTGGTTTACTTATCGAATATATGAAACCTCGTGATCATATGAAGTTTCCTTGCATCTTATGGAGACATGATGACACCGGAAATACAGTATAACAACACTTCAAAGTTTCTCACTTGCACTCATCATAAGGCAAAAATGAAAAAAAAAATTGATGCCTTCAATTGCTATGTTTGAATACTAGCATTGGATAGTCTGACATTTTTTTTAAATTAATTTGTTTTGATAATTTTATATTCACAATTTGATTTGATTTGATTTGATTTGATTTTATTTCTGCGTTCAGATGAATGATTTACAATACAAAAATTTAACATAAATACATAATACAAATAAATAGTATATTTTAACATACTAAGGGGGTGTTGTTCAAAATCAACTGCAAATCAACTGCAACTTTGCAAATTGTAACGCGCATTATTATTCGCGTAGGGCGCATTTAACAAGGCACGCATGAAACAATGATTTTGATTGGTGCATTGCGATCAACTGCAACTTGTGATCAATTGCAAGTTTTGAGCAACACCCCCATAGAATAGTAATATAAAAAAGAGAAACAAAATATCAAATTAATAAAAATAAAGTAAGGGAACACAATTCACACAATTCATGAGGAAAATGAGACTTCGGGAGTAAAGGGAGTATATATCCAGGTCGGGTCATTTTCAGACGGTCAGTCGTGTGAGGGCATCCAGACAATATTTTGGGGGGACGACAAGAGGAATGAGGCAAGGCAGACGAAGTGTACATATTGTTTGTACTGACATCATTTGGCATGATTATGAATATTCATAAGTCTTGAGCTGTTAAGGGTGTGTCTCTACAACCACATTTTCCAAGCAGAAATTTCAAGTTAAGTTAGGATTTCAAAGAATTTTGATGATTTTGTTTAGTTGTACTTACTTGTACTAAATAAATCAAGTGAATAAAACAAGTAAATAAAAAATTGCCGCTTTTAAATTAGTTTTAGAGTGATTTATCCACATCCGTTGATATCCATACTTAACCCCGGCTTAACTCTGCCAGACAGACTTAAATCCATCTTTATAAGGATTAAAATATATCTAGGTAAATGGTTTAAACAGACTTTAGAAGAGGAAGCAAGGATTTGTAAGACAAATGTTAGTACCCAATCAAATCTTCACCATTTATCATTTCTGGAGGCTATGAGATTTATCAATTCAATCCAGAGTAGCGAGGCATCCAAATAGAGATATTAAGCTTTTCACGATCAGCAATTCTACATGAGCTAATAATATTTCATTAATGTGCCATTAGCTTCACTAACATGCCTAAAGGAAATACATGGAGTATATATAATTTTTTTTTGAAAACCACACACCACATATTAATTTTATTTCGTAAGACATTTAGTGACCAAAAATCTTTCTTACATCTTGCAGCTTTCCATGTGGAAATTAGGGGGAAAATCTGCTTTCCCACATAACAAATGTAACAAGAGTTATGATAGAACTAAGATTCTACAACTAAGTAATGATAAGTGAAATGTTGCAACAATTTTTTTTTACTTTTATCATAATTCTAATACTATGAGGAAT
The DNA here is from genome assembly GCA_036244855.1 of Temnopleurus reevesii. Taxonomy (NCBI): domain Eukaryota; kingdom Metazoa; phylum Echinodermata; class Echinoidea; order Temnopleuroida; family Temnopleuridae; genus Temnopleurus; species Temnopleurus reevesii. The sequence goes on from BQKZ01000919.1 coordinate 85,485, forward strand.
TGCCTATTGTCAATGGTTAACAGATTCTATTGATAAATCTTAATAATAAAAAGTTAAATCTTGCATGATCGAAAGCGACTTGGTGGCTCATTGGTTAGGCATCTGCTTAAGGTCCAGATAGTTTTGGGTTCAATCCATAGCCAAGTCACACATCCAAATTAAAAAAAAAAATCATCTTTTGTCTTCAAGCTAGTCACTTAGGAGTTAAAATAGGGAAAGGGAAATGGTAAATTACAGAAATGAAAGTCTACTGGAGGAGTGTTTCAAAATCTAAAGAACACTACACGTACTCAAAATTATCTTTTTTATCTCTTTCTCAATTCGGCAATGGCAGGCTGGGGTGGTGGTTAAGGCTTGGCTGAACGCCCTCTGATGGCGAAGTCTTGATTCATAATACAATCATATCCTACCAACCTCGGAGAAGTTGAATTGCAGGCCAGTCCTATCTATCTCTCTCATTCCCCCTCTCTCTGTATCTCTCTCCACATGCATATATTTCATTCCAAATCTACATTTAATTTCTTCCATCTCTACCAGAAACTTTGGAGATTTATCCCAGACTTCTGAGCTCCTTTCCCTCCCCCTTCAAAGTAAAAAGTCAACATTTCTAGGGACTCCAGTTGGAAATATTAATCCTCAAATATCTTCCCAATCCTTCCCATGCATAATTCTCTTCATAGGCTTAACCAAAGACTCCCACACAACACATGTTCACCAACTGGTATCTGGAAAGAAAACTGGTTAAAAACCTGGGAGGCATTTCACCAACAATCCCTCTCTGTTCTTTTTGGGTCTCAACCAATAGGATCGCAAGATTTCAGTGGCTTATAACAAAACCTGTGGAGTAATCCATTAATGAAAGCAGCCCCGGTTGAGAGGCTGGAGAGCCGATCCACCTCGTTGAGAGTCGGTTCATCATCGGATGTCATCTTTGACTGATGGAATAGATAAATAAATAAATCCATGCTCGGCTGAGATTGATGCCGTCTAATTGGAGTTTGGAGGGTGCATATGATCCAGATATGTCGGCTCGCATTAAACGAAATCGTATAACGAGGGGTGGGGATCATTCGTCAAAATAAACCTGGAGGAGAGGGTTGCAGGGGAAGGTATGGACCGGGGATGAACCTTTTCGAGCCATTTTAAGCTTGGATTGATGGATGAAAACAAATTAATAGGGAATATCTGCTTAAGCATCTAGCTAGTGATGACTTCTCCATGTCTTCTAACATATTGGAATCGTTTCTAATCTTCCTTTCTTTGATTCTTTATGGCACGTTTCTCAGGTCATATGCTTAATAACTGTGGTCCGGTATTTCTTTAGTCAAACTAATCTCAATACAAGATTTTCACAAAAAATAAATTGACTCTGGGATTATACTGAATAAAACACTTTTTATCAATAAATTGAGAAAATATTGCTGGTAACATAACAAATTATTCACAGTGCAGATCACAATTTTAATGACAACTATGAGATATTTGTAGACATTCCAAACATATTAATTTACAACTCTGTAGCTCATGAGAGGTTACAAGAATGTCTATCATATGTTTTGCAGACTAATATATCGAGCAATGAAAATTCTATCCTACATTTTCCCCTTCTGGCCAAGACATATGTTCAGTATAACAGACAAAACAATTAATTGCAAAGAATATAAATGAACTTGAAAACTTGTGGCGCCTTACATAAGCCCTCCATCAAAATTGTTTGGATTACCCTAAATCGACAAACCCTCCAAAAATTGCCTGACCTGAAGTTTGTTTGTTTTTACTTTTCATAACCATGATAGCTGGTTGTCAAATCAGTAGCACTGAACAGACATAGTGCACATCTATCTATTCTTTGGTGGAGAGAAACAAATGCAGATTCATTTCTTGCTTAGGAAAATCAGTGTCAGCAGTGGGATTTGAACCCTGAACCCTGAGTGTCCTAATATAGAGACCTAACTACTAAAAGAAGACACACACACACGCACACAAACACACACATACACACACATACACTGAACACTGAACCTAAATATAGAGACGTAACCACTAAGGAAGACACATAAATAATATCACAAAGGATATCTAAAGCTGATGTGAATGTACCGGAACAATGTAAGAAAATCTGACAGACAACTGAGGAATGTTGAATATAATATTTCAATACATTAATGTACAAGAGAAATAACAAAAAAGCTTAAGACTGGTTCATGCTAAAATCACATGAACACATACAGTCGTAATGACAGCAAACACAGATAGCAATATTCCTCCCCTCAATACCACACCCACCGCCTGGCTATATGATCACGCAGGAGTGAAACGGGAAGAGCTTCCTCGCCATCAAAATATCAGGTGAAATCTTACGCTACCGTTCACGAAAAAGGCGGAAATCACACAAAAAAACAGGAGAAAGAGGAAAAATAAGAAAACCGGAATCCATTAGAGGGACAAGTCAACATTAGCCCGGTGTGGGGGAGGACCTAATTTTGACAAGTGTTGCTCTGAAGGTTTTTAGGAAGGAATGGGGAAGAGGAGAAAGGATGTGGTGAGCAGGAGAGGGGAGAGGTGAGCAATGGGAGGGAGATAGAGTGAGAGGTAGAGTGACAGAGAGAGAGGAGAGAGAGGGAGAGAGAGGGAGAGAGAGAGAACAAGGGAATAGGGAGAGAGGAGTGCAAAAGAAAAAAGAGGGAAAGAAGCATGAGAGGATAGTAAGGGAGCAAGCAATGAAAAGCGGGTGATCTAGCAAGAGAGAAATGCATGGCAAAGGAGAATGAGCGAAAATAGCAAGTGATAAGAAACAATAAAGAGCACGTATAAGCAGGGGCAAAGAGGAAGGAGAGGGAGAGAGAAAAAACAATATGATACATAAAGAGGGAGAATCACAGAAGCAAGAAATAACAATGGTGTGTAAAAGAAAGAGAAAAGGATGAAGAACAAAGAAGAAGAAAGAAGTAGAAAGATGAAAATAAATAAAGCAGAAGACAAAAGATACAATAAGTAATACAATAAGGAGTACAAGAAAAAGAAAATATGCAATATAATTACAAGGATAAGAAGGTGAAAGAAGAAGAAGAAGAAAAAGATGAAAAAGACGAAGAAAAAGAAGAAAAGGAAAATGAGAAGATAGATCCACGTCATAGAAAGAGCATCTCGTGTTCGAAAAGGGGGAAAAACGGAAAATGTGAAAGCGCAGAGATCTGCAAAAGAGGAAGAAAAACAGCAGACAGCGAATAGGTTCGATCTTGACGAAAGCGCCTTGGCTTTCACATTCATGTTAGTAACCCAAGCCGACGTCCCCTCCTAGGATTTCGATCGCACCGAAACCTGGCCGCGGCGAGATGCATATGTATTCGCGGGGAGCAATCTCTAAAGAATCGACTTTGCGCATGAATGGAAAAACACTTTGAGGATATCGGGGCTCCCACCAGGATTTGGCAGATATTGCCAATTTCCAGTTTGAAGATTTTAATCTGATTTTTCTCCTTTGATTCCCCTCTCTATTTTATTTTTTATCACTTGTTATCTGCAGAGAAACCATTAGGGCTGATATCGCAAACGCCTTTTCCTCGTTCTACCTCATTCTGATGATACTTCTGTCTTGTTCTTCCTCGCAATCATCAATATTATAGTGGAGAGACACAGAGACACATTTGTCAGGTTGCTCTTTTCATCTGTGGCCCATAGTCGAGGTGTGACACTTTACTGATTATAGGGGAAGAGCAATAGAAATGATCATAAAAATTTGACCATTGTAGAAATAGATGTCAAGATAGATATATTGTACGCCCATAATCTCCTCCCTTTTCAAATAAACATGTTATATATGTTGTAAATTAATATTATCATTATCATTTATCATGAACCATGAGGGCACTGTCGAGCAGCAAGCTCCTGCAGATTTTCTCCAGTTTAGAGAGTTTTTATTCCTCAAATTTCACATTTCAATTACTGTAAATTGAAATCACAATTCAGCTTTTAGCAGCAAAGTTTTTTGAATCAATAAACCATTGATCTATCTATCTATCTGTGAATCATATTGTTTTCATGGTTGCCGTCACTTTCTTCAGCTCTTGCGTTATTCACATTCTAATACAGTATTCATCTTATGCAAATTTCGGAACAGTGGGCATCTCCGCAAGTTCATCGCAGCAAGAAGAGCCGCTGCACAGTTAGTCTGGAGAAATTCAATCCCTGGACCACACTATGAGAGGTTTCACAAGGTGACAGAACTGCCATCTCCAATGGCCAAATATGAAAGAGATCTGTCTAACAAGACTAATCGAATTACGTTCTTATACCTGGAATGTAGTCTTCTTGATCCAGACTTAGACTTGGACACTGGTGGAAGAAGCTGGGAAAGTTGGTTGGGATTAAAATATGGGCAATTAACCTTGCACAAGAGAATCAAAAGTGCAGAATGAGGAGATGAAAAGGTACTTCTCAACTGAACTAGGTGTTTTTATGCTTGTCTTATTTGATTTTATTTTATCATATGATAAAGTCATTTATCAATTTTTAAACATATTCATTCATTTTGGTGGGAAGGGGCGGCTGTTGTAGAGTTCAACAGAATGACTTGTTAGAAAAGCACGCACCTAATCTACATCCTTAGATAAGATAGAAATATTCCAATTATATAGCATTATGATGAGACTTAACACATTTTCGAACCTGTTTTTATATCAAAACATGTTTTGGTTAGACAGCTAGACCGACACCCCTAATAGCGCTGCAAGTGGCAGGCCTAAAAAGTGCCATCTATCATTTTTCTTAACAAACTTATTGATCTAACAGGGAAAGACGTGTCCTGAAGTTTTAAGTGTAATATTGCAGCTTTCGTGCATATTTGTAATTCAAAACTTAGCTTTGTGCTGTTTCAGTGTGTGAAATACGACCCTCAGCAATCACGACGAAGGCGCAATCCAGCCCCATACGAAGGGGGGTGATGTTTGCGCAGACAAAACTCGCCGTCGAGTCTTCTGTTACGATATTTTTGCGGAGGAGGCAGGAGAGGAGCGGATGCCATCTTGAACAAACATGGCCGAGCCCCCGTTGTTCAAACTTGGTTTGCTTGGTTTCCGAGACAGAGCCCGCCACATTCATTGGTTTGTGTGGGGAAGGAAGCAGAGGTACAGAACCTCGTGGTAAAAGTCACAGTAAAGTGGCGCGAGATTAGACGACAAGCAGGAAAAGTGAAGGAAAATTGACAGCGATGGGACAATATACCGAGTGTGAGAGAGAGAGAGAGTCAGTAAGAGAGAAAGAGAAAGTGAATTAGAGAACGAGAGAGGAAACTGTAAGGGAGAGTTGCAAGAAAGTTGCATTTGATTGCAAATCAGCTGCAAATCAGTTGCAAATTGAAAGGCGCATTTTCAGACAAACATGAAATAATGGTCTGTATTGGTGCACACCAATCAATTGCAACTTGCAAATGACTGCAACTTTTTAGCAACACCCCCTAAAAGAGACTGACATAAAGTGAAATAGATGAAAAGAAATAGATAGTCGAGGTAGGATGGAGAAGGGAGCAGACAAGGAAAGGAGAATAACTTGCAGTACACTCAACAAAGCGTAACACCATAGAGTGGAACAAGATCGTTGGACAGACAGCGAAAAACTATGAGAGAGAGAGAGAGAGAGAAAGAGAGGAAATACAGAGGGAATTAGTGAGGGAGAAGGAGAGAGACAAAAAAACAGCTTTCAGTTCATGATTTTCAGAGGTTTATCAAGCATAGCACGATCCAAGACATTCACCCCAAATCCTAACTACACCAATGTTATAACCAGTGTCACCAAGGTAGCATAAGAGGAAACACTATGGCATGAAAAACTAGGAATGTAGAGATAGAAAAGGGAAGAGGGGAAAAAAGAGAAAGGATGGTTTTGATATTGTTTCCAGAATGGGGGCTAGAGAGGGAAAAGAACATACCTGTCAACAGAACTAGAAACAAATCTAGACAAGCTAAAAAAAAAAGGATAGCATTGTCAGAGGTTTACCAGGTATAGCAACATCTAAGACATTCACCCCAAATCCAAACTAAACCGATGTCACAACCACTGTCGACAAGGTAGCGTATGACAAAACATGGTGACATAAAAATAGGAATGTAGAGAAAGAGAAGGGAAGAGAAGAAAAAAAGAAAAAGGATGGTTTTGATACTGTTTCCAGAATGGGGGCTAGAGAGGGAAAAGAACATACCTATGTCAACAGAACTAGAAACAAATCTAGACAAGCTAAAAAGGAAAGCATTGCCTCACGTGGCGTCAGCGGGTTGACGATGCGAGTATCGAGCCCTTGGGGAACAACGGGAGCGCATCTACCCTAAAATGTTTTACTAGCACTGAAGAGGCGAATAATGGAGGGTGAAGGGATGTATCTTACATGAGATTACTTGATACCCTTATCTTTGCGCATCCCGTTTTTATCCTTTTTATTCGTCCCATTTTATCCCTTTTCGTGCCATGTTCGGTCAAGAGACGGGTTACATTTCAGCATCCCATTTGCAGCCCGATGCTCCTGATATGCTCCCCTCGGCCGCAAAAAACTTTGGGGATGTTGTCAAGGTTACGGGAAGGCAGTGACTTCTTTATATCCGAGGTAGACGACATTTAATTTCACAAACAAACCAATCGATCCCTTGATAGAAAAAAGTGTCACTTCTCGCAACTTCTTTACAAAGGGTACAGTGCATCATTTCTAAAATTGAACAATAAAGGGGGTTTCACCTCTTCAACGCATAACTACAAATGAGGGAGGGGGATCCTGGTGCTTTTGTCTGTGCATCTAAAAAATCAAATTTCCTTTCCCTGTTTTGCACAGAAGATTTGCTGCATGAATGTCTACATGTTCGCTGAATGACGCAAAATGTAATATCATTTGTCTACTACAGCCTTCATGAAAATATTTATGAAAGGCTGTTTATTTTGTCCCCTTTGTTCGCCCATTATGCTTATAAAAACAACTGCACCATTTTCTCTTTGAAATTTTCATATAAAGTGCATTATAACTGTTGTCTGAAATTATAATTATTATGTTTGTCTGTGACATCTACACAAAATATTTTTCCCTTTCAGATAATCTTTCCCTCTCCATTATTTCTTCACACAAATTATTTCTATCTCAAGTTCTTCAAATAATCTTTCTCTTCTACAATGTAAAAGTCAATATATATTGTAGTGAATAAACAGAATTTCAATTATATTTGCATATCAGCGTTCTTTCACATTTTGAAAGCTTATCATACACAAGTCTATGGGCATTATCATGAGTAAAAATTTGGGCAAATTCATGGTCACAAAATAAGTCAAAATAAATCTCTCGCAAAAATTGAAGCTTATACAATAATCCCTAAGAAAGTCTTCCCTCATTATTCCACCCCCACCTCACAAAAAAAAGCAACTTGTGACTTGAGACCAATTTGAAAGTGGAAGGTCACATTTAGACAAATTTTCCTACAATGAAGTAAAATACTGTGTTAGTTGAAATTTTCGCGATGGTTTTTGTTTTTGCTAATTTCGCTAATATTTTCGATAATTGTCTTTGGACTCGCGAAAATTTCCAACCTGAATGACGCACATTCATGTGTGTACAAAAACTGTCAAAAACGTGAAAATAACAACAGGCCAAGGTGTCAAACCGGTTAAAAATCGCGTAAATATCTGTACGCTAAAATATTGGCTTATACAGTACTCAATCCTCCCACCCCCTCAGCTTAATACAACTTCAATTTATAAGAACAACAAATACATCATCTTTCTCTCATGTACCTCGCATTTATGAGCACAACTCATGTTCTATCATTCTCACGGGCGCAGATATTTATAGATTAGCAAAAATGCAGTCATGTCACGCCTGCCATCGTAGTAAGACGACCCCCACATTTATGAAAGCTACGTTCCATTAGGACTTATTTTTTACAACGAAAATGTCAAATGAAATGTTAGGAATCCGCACCTCTTTGGTTGTTTCGGGCGTGTGCTCTGCAAGGTTGCAGGTAATCATTGGGAGTAAAGAGAGGGGGGAAAGTTTGTGTGATGAACTCAAAGTAAATGCCATTTTTTTATAGCGTCATATCATATTACAATATTTGGAATAGTTTGTGTGATAAGTCTGATATTAATGTTGTAATTTTTAGAGAGCTATATGATATTACAATATTTGGGAAATTTTGTGAGATGAGCTTTGATTTCAATGTTAATTTTTTTAGACAGCAATACTATATTACAATATTTGCAAATAAAAATCAAGAATGTTTGTTCTTCCATGTACTATGAAATGTATGAATGATAATACTTCTGAATATTGCATCACAGATGTATTAGAAGCTTGTTTACTGTATTACTACTCTTTTTTGGGTAGTGAATGAAGTTGGAGACTTTCATCCTTCCTGACGGTAAAAATAGTTATGATTTTGCTTGAAAATATATGGAATGTAGATTACATGGGGGTAGGGGGTAAACATATATACTAAATCATGAAAGCCCCATTAAAATAGGAATAGGGAATGATGATCATAATAGTCTTCATTGAAATCACAATGACTGGTATATCTGGGGCATTATCATCTTTTTACATATTCATTTCGCTTTCTCCCGTAATGTTACCACAAATGTAAGATTTATGGGATTGTTGGGCGATTCTAAAAGTAAAAAAAATTGGCAACTGATTGAACAAAGTATCCATAAAAAAACAATCAAAATAAAATCCAGAACAAACAAAAAACGCTTAGAAACAGAATATTTGCATCAGATACATATATATATATATATCTCAATAAATATACAATAACTGTGAATCCTGTTAGATTTTTTTTTGATAACCATACAAGACTCTGATAATATTCCGCACCCGTGGGCAGCGAGAACACCATTTAAATAAGACGAAGAGACCATTGGAAATACAAGAAGAGGAGGGGCAGAGATGGGGACAGTGTATTTCAGAAAACCTCTGCATATTTAAGCATTTGATCCTGCTGTTTCGTCAGAGGGCAACGCGCCACGAGGTTCACAATGAGAACATTATTCCGAACATATTCCCCTCTCAGTAGAGAGGCGATATTCTCGGAGGTATGTGACTGACCTGTAGATGAATGTCTCCATTAAACTAACCCCGTGTTCAGATGCGGCATAGTTCAAGCCGAAACTTGATAAAGACACAAGATTAAAAAAAAACTCATGTAACTGAGTGAACATTCGGACATGTTTTTCAACCAAACTTAGGAGACATGTTTCTCAACCAAACTAAGTACAAATTCTATAGGTGCATATATTCCTGCTACATGTCTTACCATTAGGTAACATTTCAACATTTTTTATTGTATGGCTATACAGTTCACGTATAAATTTGTAAGCGTTTAAACACGCTGAAAGTACAACTGTAAGAGTTCTTACAATTCTTGCAGGGCAGCTTTAGGTTTGAAACAAGCAATGAGATTGGCAAACAATCTGTCCTAAAAGAAGATCATTATACAAATGCCATTTGACAATCTATTACAACTGTGTTCTCACATTTCAATATCACTGAGTTTACACTAAAAAAATGGAGAAAAAAAAAACCCAAGAAGATAAAATATCACCTATTTTTTTTTCCAAACAGATAATGTAATTGTAAACAATATTTTCAGTACTAAAGTAAATATCTTTATATTTCCGTATGCAAAGAATTTTTAAAAATATATTCATCATTTCAAATATATTTTAATGATAGGATCACGATTTAGAGTATGAATGCAAACCTGTAATTGTGACAAATGAAAGGAAAATGCAATATTAATTTCCTTTATAATATAAAAAAACAAATGGCCGATGGAAAAAATGGAAAAACATGGCTCCCATAAATCAAAAGGAAAAAATGGGGAAAAATGACAAAAGCAGGAGAGAAAAACTCATTGTCGAGTCTCGACGCAATTTGCCTTTGAAGCGATGAAAACAAGGAAGCCATTAGGAAAACATTTGTTTTGTATGACCAACGAGACAGACATCCAATATTGTGCTACGAGTGGCACGTAAGAATAGCGCCTCAAAATCAATATTCATCAGAAGGAGTTGAGGTGGAAAGGGTTGTTACGTGGAAAATGACTTTTCAGAGCTTAAAACATTGGCTCGAGTTCCGGTTTGGAAAATTCAACTTCGATAGGAAAGGGTTGGTTGGAGGTCAGTTGTAAAATGTTTTCGCTTTTAAGAATTCTTGTGTTGTACGATGAAAGGTGCAGAAAGCAAATCACATCTGTATAAACATTTTTCTAATGTTAGAAATTACATTCTATATTCTTTTATGAGGATGAAAGGGATGGATCAGGTTTGGAGGGGAACAAACAAATATTTCAAGGTGTCATGAAGGTTAAACCAGGATGATTTTTTTTTGTTAAAATATAAATAAGTTGTGTTTCACTTTAGAGAAAGTGGTAAATGGAATAAGACATACAATAAATTTAATTGAAACATAATTTTGAATTTACTGAAATGTTTAATCCTTACTTTATTTCCAAATGATTTTGAGGTCTGCATCAGTATAATCTAGGCAAATGAATTCTATCCCTTTATATACCTTTAAACCTTTAAAGGTATCCCTGATCTATTTCCATGACAGCACCATCCTAAAATTCTTATTCTTTCTTCCACATTTAGAACGATTTGGGATGATTGAATAGGGTGAGTAAAATTCAAGAAGAATACACATTTTGTGGAATCATATTCATTAATTAAACACATTTTTTACTTCTTTATGTAAACGGGTATTAAGGAGAGGCCTTCTGCATGGGTAAGCCTAGTCTGTTGCCATGACAACGCCATCCTGATGCGGCCACGTGCATCTCCGGCTACGATTGCCAGCATCACCTGTCCCGCAACTGTATCGGATGTTGGGGATCGGGAGGAGACGGGACAAAGATACAGTCGGTGATGAGCTATAACCACCAACCAAATCTGTAAAGATTTACGCCTTTAGCTTTCAACGTATTCGTACCCGATTCTACCATTGTTTCAATCCACCCATATACCGCCCCATTCTGAGATGCCACCGTTACAGAATATTCTTGATGAAAAAAAATTAGAATGCAACTAATCAAGTAGCCGACAGGAATGTTTTCTTGTATTTCAAACATTCTAGTAGACAAAATATTTTAAGAAGACCTTCTCACTCAGTTGTTTAATAGGGAAATAAAATCTCATCAATATTCTACAATGGTTGGCAACTCTGCTATGGTATTCATGCAAGCAGTCATATCAGGTTTACCCCCAGACAAACTAAGTATTCAGTTGTCAACAGATAATGAGATTACAATCATTAGCAATGCAAATTGCATATCGGTATTGGTATGTATGATAAAGATTGAAGCTTGTCTTACCGAGCAAAAAGCTCAGCATGTCATGTCCAATCCCTCCATTGAATTTTATCAGGTGAAGACATATTTTCCAAATGAACATTTTGACGAAAAGCTTTGCATAATTACATTACAAATGTAGCCAATTTACATTCGGACTACAGTTACATCATTTATCAGCAGGCAAATGCACATGAAATTACAAAAATATCATATTCCTACCAAAATTCTATTAACCTAAAAATGTATAAAGAGGAGGGGACTGTTTACACCATTTCCATAATTCATTAATCTTCCAGTACTTATAATATTGTTCAGAAAGCCCCCCTTGCTCGGCAGTCCGCAGCTATGCAAATAGAACCCATGGGGAAACAAAAAGAATCGTAATATCAGTCTTTGACAAAAGTGCAACATGGGGTCAATCAATGAAAGGGGAGCGAATCGTGACCCTGAAATATGCTAGCAATTAGCTATTTCCTATAATTCAGCCAAGGTCACTCCGCCACTTCTGGGGACTTTCACACGTGGATGGATACAATGCAAAGATACGATAGATTGATAATAACAATCACCAATCAATTGCAGCCAATTCCATGCCACTTATTCCAATTAGAGCATTGAAATCTGTGTTACGCAAGAAATGATCAACAATCTCCATAGGTTAATGATGGACCAAATCATGATATTTTAGTGGGATTCAACATCTTATGGAGACTTTCGTACATGGATGATAAAATAGAAAAATTACCTAACTCCATAATATCAATCATCCAATTCTGGGTCACTCATTTTTATGAAAATGACAAGGTCTATGATGCACAAAAATTACCAATATCTATAATTATGTCTTTCCATGAATTCATTATGGAGATGAGGATGATTATAAATATCCCTGCAACTTAACGAGAAATTTTGTCTGATCATGGTCACAATGAAAGCAGTCACATTCAATGGGTGGGACTGTATCATAAAAAAAATGTTGCATTTAACCATTTCTAGATTGACTAAATAAATTGTAAGGGAAGTTTTACACACACAAAAATCACTCAATTCCTAGCAGCTATAGTTTCATTATATTTCAAACAAAATATATTTAATAAATCAAGAAGAATGTCATGATAATATATCTGTGAATATTGCAAAAAAATTTCCTATACGGTAAAAATCTTTCTACTCTCAAATGCTAGAATAGATCAAGTAATAGCCATAAAGTAATTATCAAGTGATACTGTTGTATGTGTAGGAAAAAAAGAGGGGAGGGAAAAAAAAAATAAAAGAAAAAAAAAAANTGTCATGATAATATATTTGTGAATATTGCAAATTTTCCTGAACAGTGAAATTCTTTCTACTCCAAAATCATGGAATAGATCAAGCAATAGCCATAAAGTAATTATCAAGTGATACTATTGTATGTGTAGGAAAAAAGAGGGGAGAGAAGAGAAAAATAAAAGGAAAAAAAAAACCCTGAATGGATGGAAATTTGAGAAGGAGGTTTGTATGGATACAAACTGGATACCACAATATTTGTAATCAAAGTTTTGTCAGAAGAACTTTTCCCTACAGTACTAATGTTCATTCTGGTATTAAAAAAGACGATTATAACGACCATTGTTTGCTCATAACATATCAGATTAAACTTACCGAGCACTTGAAAAATATATCCTTTTTGTTCATTAGATAAATATTCCCACTTGAAAGAAAGAGGTACTGCATATATTTATTCCCGAGAAGAAGAAAGTGGACGGGGGTCTTGTTTTGATAGTGCAATATCATTTCCACACTTAGGTCTTTTATGAAACAGATACGTGATATTGTAACTACTCAAAACGAAGCTTGATTGTTGTATATTAGATACCATTCCGCAAACACATCAGTTAGCTTTCCACTTAGAAGTGAACAAATATACCACTGCTACAGGATCTTCAACTCTTGAGTTAAACTCTGGTGTTCCTCAGGAATAATGTAGAAATATTCATGAATAGAGGTGTTGATTTTTTCAAAGAGAAATAAGAAAGTGGTATTTGGTTGCATGATATCGTATGAATTACAGTTGACATCTATTACTTGACCAGAATAAAGAAGGATGATGAAATAGGATACGGAAGCACTTTTTAGTGGGTGTCTTGGAAAGTAATAAAGAAATTACCATTTGTATTCTCAAAAGAAAAACAAAGATTTACCGAACGTGGCGGTAAATAGTTTGGCAGCGGAAAGAAATATTTTGAGGCACTCATAGATCAAATGAAAAAAATTTGAATTGATCATTACTAAAAGTTAATATTGTTTAGATAGGACAATTCAATAATCTGGAAGTATCAATAACATTATTAATGAGGCAAAAAAACAGGTGAGGCTAGACAAAAAAAATGTATTTCATTTGTAAAATTTATCAGTTCTTTTCTGCAGTACTTTTTTATATTACATATTGAGTAGCTAAATTTTGAGGAAAACATTATTTTGTTAAACCTCAAAGACAATTTTTGTGGGAACAATAGGAAATGTTTTTTGTTAAGAAAAATGGACTTCACAAAATTTCCCATGAAAAATGTGCATTGTTTTTGTAGAATTTGATCGTTGATAATATAATTTCTACTCAATTAACGCATAAAATCAGCACCCCCTGACTTTTGAAAAGTGATATTTTCCTTTTGACGTGTATCCACTCACATATAACTCATTGACTCATTTTGAATTGAACAGAGAAGCTGGCAACATATCAGAAAAATCCTTGTGAAACTGCATTACTCAAAAAAAAAATGCTGTTTTAATGAACGAGAGCCTTACTTTCTTTGTTGCATTAACGTGACAGTAATTTTACTACCGTATTGGGATAAATTGCTTGTACCGGATTGTGCGATACGAACACGAACACCGCCCAGGAAATTTATTAGCTTTCGCTTGACATTTCTGGCAAAGCAAATATTGCGGTCGAAACCTGTTAGCTGGTCATAGGCTTGTCATATCTATCTATACGTCGACTATCGGACGTACCAGTTGTTCGGCTGTCCCGTGACACGGCCCAGGCAAGGTGTCAGTCATTGGCTAATAGTTTACTATTAGTTGACACTTTTGACTAAGCCCAATTGCCTGCAGACAACTAAGGGGGTGAAGGCCGGGAGTGAATCATTGGACGGACGCTAAATGAAGTTTAAGTCACAGTGAGCAGAAAAGACAATGAAAATTGGAAAACGCAAACAACTGCATTCAAGTAATCACAGCAGCTCCATGAACACAAAAGTAAATAGCATCCCTATTTATCCACAGAACAGATGCAACATCTGTTTGAAAATTCTCTACAGAATAAAAGGGAAGCAAAATTATTTTGTGTGCATCAAGCAATTGCAAATAATTAAATGGAAGTGAATTACGTTGTCCAAAATCTTTGTCCCTTCTACTCACAGTGAAAGTATCTGGAGAGGAAAAACTTTAGAAGAAAAAAAGAGGCTAGTATAACACAAATGTTAAATGTAGAGCTGAAATCATTGCTAGGGTTTTATTTTTTGCTATTTTTGCAATAGCAAATTCTGTAAAATGTTCACTCATTAGAATACCCGTCGGCCTGTGTACATAATTTTGTCAAAATGTGAAAATTAAAATCTACTAAAGTGTAAGCAGGTCTGAATTTGCTAAAAACTTATATATAGAAAATAATATCACTTCTACAGTAATAGCAGGAAAGAATAGTTTGTCTATGGGCAAGAATATATAGATTCCACCTCCATCATAAAAATTGTATATTTACTGAACAGGTGACAAAATATCACAAAGATTGCATATATCTGACATGAGTGTGCATTTCATACATGCTTGCATGAATCGAACTGGGGCCTTTTTCACAAAATAGTCTCAGTCATCAACTTCTTGCGAAGACGTCTTGACTTCTTGTGCCACCGTCTTAATATAGACACTAGCATTAATACGACTATGTTAAAAGGGTAGCACAAGAAGTTAAGACGTCTTAGCAAGAAGGAGATAGCTATTGCCATTTTGTGCAATTGGCCCCTAGTGGTCAAATTGTTCAGCTGAATCAAATATGAAGGCCATACACATTATTCAGGACACATTATTGTGATGTTTGTTTAACTTAAATGTTCATGGTGAAGTACATGGGTCATTGCAGATAAAAACGCATGGTCAAAATGGTGGTCAATTTCATTAAGAATTATAAAAATTAAAATAATCCGATGGTCTAAGTGGAATAAAATATGAAATGCATCAAAACTATTTAGGACATATTATTTGGGAGTTTATTTAACTTTAATGTGCGCAATGAAGTACATTGGTCATCGCACACAAAAACGGAAGGTCCACATGGTTTATTTATTTATTTATTCATTTTCCACACATGGGCTGGAACACCCTCCTCAGCCATAAGGCTGTTCTTCTGAGGGGTCCAGAACAAGTTAAAAATACATACAAAATATTTAAAAAAATACAATGAGATATACAATATAAAAAGAGGTATTGGAAGGTTACATGAGATACATGTGGTCAATTTTGTTAGGGATTTTCCCCCCCCCCCCAAAAAAAATAACCTGATTGTTCTAAGCTGAATCAAATACCAAGGTCATACAAATTATTCAGGACGTAACGCTGTGAAATTTGTTTAAGTTTATTGTTCGTGGCTACGTACATGGGTCATCGCACATCAAAACGCATGTGTATGGGGACAAAGCAGTTCACACAGCCACTGTCAAAGTTAACTTCCGATATCACAGTCGAATGAAGGTCAGCCGTGTGTACAACCACCTGCTTATGCAAGTGATGATGATGGTGAATAACATCTCTCTAGGACCCATTTTACATCGGCTTTTAGGACAGCCCCCAAACCAGCTTATATTATGATGAAAATGCAAAAGGGTCCAGGGCCATATTTCACTAAATTTTTCTTAAAGTGGAAAACAACTTTGAGAAAGACTGGAGTATGTTATTGAGTCTTATACTTGTAAGATTCTCAATCATTCAGTGCAAGAACTTATACCACTCTTTCTTATAACCATTCTCAATGTTGCTGGTAAATTGGTAAAATAACGCCAAGATGTGATACCAAAAGCAGGCCCGAATCTGGAAAAGTTAGAGAGGTAACTTGGGGCTGGCCCAAGTATAAAGCCGCATCCCTCAACACAATCCCTCATTAGTCCGGTTTGTATTAATATAGACTGTATTTCTGTGACTGCTTGTATAACGAGCCCTGCTATAGGCAGAATTTGTTATCAAGTGGAAAATCTTAGTTATCAATGTAACCCCCCCCCCCCCCGAAAAAAAAGAAAATTGGGTATTTATGCCTGTCTCGGGCTGACTCAAACGTGGTCAGACAGTGTATATGGGGTCCAAGACTCACCATCCCCCTTCTCATTTTCTCTCTCTTACTCTTTCTTTTTCTCTCTGAACTTCAAAAATTGTTCCTTATTTGCAAGCACTGACCGATGAAAATCAAAACTAATGGAATATATTTAAATACAAGACACAGGTTTAAGGTCAAATAGGTTTTATGATCTACAGAGGATTAGAGACTTTCTATCACTAGCCTTATCCAATTATGAACGGCTTTTATGATTTTAAATACCATTGCAGAGCCTATATGCCATTCAGCAAGAAATTTATCCATACTGTGCTGCACTCAACCCAGGTGAGGTGAATGGGTACCTGGCAGGAATATTTATTTCTTGAAATGCCAAGTGCGCTGGTGGTTGCCGGGCTAAAGCCAGGGTAATAATAATGTAAAGCGCCTTGAGCACTCAACAATGAGAGTGGATACGTGCGCTATATAAAATTGCATATAATAATAATTCTTCCACTCTTGCTCCTAAAATCAATGTCCCCCCCCCCCCAAATGTTTTTTATGAGTGAAACTCGGCAAATTGTCAAGTAGCCTCTGCGCATTAGATATACAGTTAAGAGATATGCTACCACTAGTCTTGTTCAAGTCTTATTGATTAAAAATGTTGCTGTGCCATAATGAAGACTATGCTTCAAAATCAATACCCCACCCCCAAAACCTCTGCCCCTATTCATGGTGAACTCTTCCATTTAACTGCATTCTAGATTTTCAGCTGTGCCCCAAATGAGTCTGGGAGGCGCCGCCGACAATTAGGCCCGATCAGGGGGAGAGATGCGCAGCGCTGACTACATGGGTTCACTACGGTTTAGAGGCGGGTCAACGCCCAGGTGGCTGGGCACCGCGGGTGACGGGATGGGGAAGGATGGGTGACGTCGACGCAGGTGCGAATGATACCGCCTATCCTTTCCAACCTGCCGGCGATGTCCTTAACCATGTTAGCTCATCAATGTCGCATCAGCGCTAACGCCAAATGACAGATAAAAGATACATTCTACTGGTAACCTTGGCGATTAATTCTTAATTGCCAATTTAGCACAACTTGCCAAGTAGTCAGGAGGAGAAATAGTTCCCTGTGTAATGTTATTATGCCTTATCAACACAGTCACGACATGAGCTCTTCCGGTGTCAGCCGTTTGGGGGCCAGTAGTACGTTAACATTCAGGGGCTTTCACACGATAAGCACAGCATCATTATTTTGTTTTCTGTCATCTGTTTTATTATGAATTTTGTATTTTGCCTATTTGGCAGAGCCCTTTTGTAAAGCAGACCATGAGGTTTGAAAGAGAAAGTATTGAATAGGATTATCATTATTATTATTATTATCCTCAGGTTAAGCATTTTCTTAGCATTTGTACTATTATTGATTTTTCTATTGCTTTTGACAAATTTGATAAAACATGGAGCATGGATGTGCTTAGAAAAATTATCAAATTCACACATTTGTCAATGCATTTCCTTTAATCATCAAACAAAAAGAATGTTTACAAACAATAGGAAAGAAGATAAAATTTCTAATTCCAGACATGTCATGTCCTTGAAGCTTGATTGACAAGTTGAGCCCACTTTTTAAATAGCTGGTCACATTTTCATTGCATCACCTTCAGAAGAGGAGGGAAAGGTCTGAATGTTATTTGTAGAATAAAAACCATTTCTTTTCAAATGAAGACATTTCTCTAATGGAAGCACAGCTCGTTTGAGCTCTAATCGGTTGTCATCAAGCGTCTGAACCATACCTGTCTCTTGAGTCATTGATATTCAGCATCACGCTATGAATAGAGGCTGACGTTGAATACATTCTATCACAAATTAAAAATCATTACCTCTCCCTCCAATTGTAACATTCACCCAACTATGCAATATCGCGGAGAGAAGCCTACCCCCTTTTTTCTTTTCATAGCAATAACCCTTTTTGAAATTCTATAGCTCTGCCGTTTATCGATCTTCATAAATCCATGGCAATCAAAGAAAAATGGTAGCACGAACGCTCGGGCTCGACGCCAGGCCGGAGCTAGGTGACGGATCAACAAAAGAGGGCAGTATCGGGTTTCAGGTCGAGATAATCCAACCAACATCGAGGCAGAGTCCAAACTTGACAAGCTTTTGGCGGTGCGTTGCAATATCATGTTGTCTCTGCCTTGACAAGGTAACGGAATGGTTTTGGAAACCAACGGGCCTATATATCAGAGACGATCGATGTCTGCGCCAGAGGCTTTCATATTGCAGATCTTCACTAGAATAGATCATGGAGAGAGAGAGCTAGGACGGAATGAGAAAGTAATGCGCACTCGTGCGAAGGCCTCAATAGAATATACAATTCTTGGATTTCACTGTAATGAGTTGCAGAGTGCATCAAAGGAGAAAATCTGAAAACGTATGAGTGATATATTGTCATGTAGATCCCTTATTTTCAAATCAATTCAAATGGTCAGGGTTGTAGAATCACATATGATCATACAGCGCAGCCAAAAATCTTTGCTTCGTTGTTATCACTATAAAACTCAGGACCATGTGATCAAAAGTGTTCAATGCACTACTTCTATAGTTCTGAGCTCTTTAGTGATAACAGGTAGCAAAGAATTCAGACTTGCACTGTGATCTCTGCCAGTGATTAACATTGTCAACTATTTCCATGCAAATTATTGCGGATCAAATGTGCACCATAGCATATTGACAAAAACATTCAAACCTCTTTAAATATTCACATTTGTTTATATTCTCCATAAATATATATGATACTGCTTAAAAGAGGGCAGAAATTATTACATACATGACTGTGCAGTATAATCATTAGAAATTTC
Source organism: Temnopleurus reevesii (assembly GCA_036244855.1). Lineage (NCBI taxonomy): Eukaryota > Metazoa > Echinodermata > Echinoidea > Temnopleuroida > Temnopleuridae > Temnopleurus > Temnopleurus reevesii. Next base: position 104,942 of record BQKZ01000919.1, read on the forward strand.
AAAAAATTTCAGATTCTGAGAAACAAGCTTATGAGAAAAATCATATTGTGCCTTCCAAAGTTATGATACAGTAGTTGGTAGTTTTGGATTGAGATAATTCGAAATTCAGCTTATTTCCAAGTCCTTCATATCCAGACATTGAAATAAATTGTATCTATTGTCCACCTATTATATATACTCTTTTCCTTGGCAAAAAACTATTTCTAGATGTAGCGGAAATATCGAAGCAGAAATTCACACCAGTTTCACATTGCTTCTTGTCCCAATACAAAACATGCTGTCGTTTGTTGAGGAAATGACGTCACATTCAAAATTCATTGTCGACTACTCATTACCATGGCAACGAATGCTGAAGATGAAAAACTGAGGAATCAAATGAAAAACAGAATTCTCCTTCGCCCAGATGATGGCAAGCATGATTTAGAGAGATGCCAACCGTTCTAGAACATGATTCCCTTTTCCGTCTCTTTTTTACTCCTCTCTTTTCCTGTTTCCCCTTCTTTTTACCTTTCTGTATTTTCCTTTCTATTTTCTCTCTTCACCTCCTTCTCTCTTCCACTCTTTTCCTTGGAATCTTAAAACCATTTCCTC